>ML273843.1:0-25221 GCA_005239495.1 Nicotiana undulata | reverse complement strand
TTCTTATGGACGTAATTCTTGTAACTGGAGAGTATGTATCGAAATAGTCAAGACCTTCTCATTACGCTCAAACTGACAGAGATGTTCCTCTCTCAATGTGATAGGGAGAAACTTCTCTAGGAAGAGCTGAGAGAACTAGTCCAAAGTAAGAGCAGGAAACCCCGCTGGTCTGGTCAACAAATAATCTCTCCATCATTTCTTGGCGAAATCAGTCATTTGAAATTGCAGCAAAATCGACCCCATTGGTCTCCGCTATACCCATTTTCCATAGAACCTCATGACAACTGTCAAGATACTTTTGGGGGTTATCTGAAGATGCACCGCTGAAGTGAATTGGAAAGAGCTTGGTGAACTTGTCCAATCTCCATAAAGCCTCAGAAGACATAGTTGGTCCCTCACTGACCTGTGCCGCTGGCTGAGCTACTGGAGTCTGATACTGGGGAGCCATCTGCTCCCGAGTGTGAGTAGCAGCAGTCTGTGCTCCTCCGCCAGCTTGAGAGACGGCTGGTGCCATAGGAAATGCGCCAGTCTGGGCCACACACCTCCATAAGGCCCACCAAACGGACCAAAGCGTCCTGAAGAATTGGGGTGGCAATGAACCCCTCAAGAACCTGAGCTGGCCCGGCAGGAACAATATGGGCTGGTGCCTCCTCGTTAAACTCTACCTGAGGCTCCACTGCTTGGGCTATTGCTGGGGCTCTGGGCAAATCCCCGACCCTACCTCGGTCTTTGGCACGGCCTCGACCTCTGGCACGGCCTCGGCCTCGACCTACGGCACGGCCTCGGCCTCGACCTACGCCCCTCGTAGGAGCTGCTACTGGAGGCTCTGGTTGCTTCTCAGCGAAAGAACCTGTACGTGTTCTCGCCATCTGCGAGAGAATAAGAGTAGAAGAGTTCAATCAGTACTGAGAAAACAAAATCGCACGACAGAGAAAAATAGAAGTGAAATTTGTTCCTAAACTTCATAGCCTCTGGGAGATAAGTACAGGCGTATCTGTACCGAACCCCCAGAATCTACTAAGCTCGCTCGTAAATTGTGAGACCTAGTCAACCTAGTGCTCTGATACCAATTTGTCACGACCTGAAATTCTCGCCGTCGGGACTGTGTTGACGCCTAATATTCTACTTGCTAGGCAAGCCAATGTTAGAGTTTTATTAAGCTAAACCTTGTTCAACCCAGTCAACAACAACAATAAATTAAGATGAAATACAACGAATGCGAAATAATATAATGACTTTAACATTTACAACACACAGTGTCTGAAGAAGGGAACATGTAAGGACCCGTAAAATATCCGTAGCCAAAATGATGCCCCGTTGGATTCCTATGTTGTTATAGTTGTAGACGTTTCAGAATTTTTGGATTGAAAATACCCTACGGACTTAGAGGAAAGTTTTCGCAAAAAGGATGCAGATCTGCAGTTCACTAGGTGATCGCAAACCAGCTCTGCGGACCGCATAATGGTCGCAGAGTAGGGAAGGTGACTGCCCAACTTGAGGTCAATTATGCGGTCCAAAATGCGACCGCATAACCATTATACGATGCATTATGCGATGCATTATGCGATCGCGTAACGGTTATGCGGGCCGCATCTTGGTCGCATAATTGGGCAGTTGGTTCGCCCAGTTGAGGCCGCTTTCGCGGCAGGTTTGCGGGCCGCATTTTCGTTATGCGGTCGCATATGCGACCATTTGTTTGATTCGGGGCACCCCAATTTCTAATTTTAAAACCCGACCCTAGGTCAATATAAAACACTTCCCCATCCATTCTAAACTATTTTTCTGACTTTTCAAAGTAAGGGAGAGAGGTCCTAGTGTGAGAGAAGTTTTCCTTACCATCAAGATTGATCCACCATCATCATCAAGGGCTTGGGAATAATCAAATAGGGTTCAATTTTCCTCACTCAAAGAGTAAGTTTCTACTATACCAACTTTAAATTCTATTGTTATAGCCAAAATGGGCCATAGGTAAGATAGTTCTTGGGGTAAGGATTGGGTCCTTGCATGCATGGGATTCTAGATTATGTGGGGGTAAGTAAAAGCAAAAATAGAAAGAAATAGGGGATGGGACCTTAGCAAGTTCGTAATGGAAGTGTAATGCTAAATTAAGCTAGGTCTATGATCAGATTCCTAATTAAGACTCGATTGTGTTATTTTGTTGAATAGATTGGAAAGGGTGGAGGATTTTGGAAGTCGTCGTAGGAATTAAGGCTAAACACCTCGTCGAGGTATGTATGACTAACTCTAACCTTCGTATGATCGACTTATTGGTGTTCGAGTAATTAGTATGAGCCTCTTTCTTGGTTCTATGTGAATTGATCATCTCAATGTGTTAAGATGAAAAACTTATATTCCTTAATTGTCTTAGTTGTCTATCATGCTTTCATGTTACTTGAAATTATAAATTATGATTCTTTATGCTTATCCTATTATGTGTATAATTTATCATATGTTGGAACTTATAATTACAAGGAAGAGTGTCACTAAATGAATAAAAAGAGAAATAAACTCAGTTGACAAACGCATCCATGTGCCAAGGACTATGTGATAATTGAGGAGAAAGGAACGTGAACTGAATAATTAATTGATGAGGTTATGTCCCAAGTGAGATGGCCTAGCCGATCGGGCCGAGATCGGACTCCATGCTGCGCTCATGGTGGTATTTACATCGAAATATGGATATAAATTATGATGTTGGATATGCCTCACTGGGATGGCTTAGCTGGTCGGGCCGAGACCGGACTCCGTGTAAAAACGACACGATGGTATTATAAGTGGTGGTACTGGGCATAAAAAGGCTAATTGATCAAAAGGACGAAAAGATGAAACAAGAATGCTATGAGACTCTCATCCGTTTTCCTTGATTTTTGTGCAATGTTATTTGATTTCTATGATTGTTTCCCTACTTGTTCACTATTTATTCTACTTAGAGTAGAGTTTGTTCATACATACTAGTACTATTCGATGGTACTAACGTCCCTTTTGTCGGGGGCGCTATATCTTTTAAATGGATGTAGGTGGATCTGTAGCAGGTTGCGCTGATCGCAGGTAGTGGTGCCTCCCCTTTCCTCCACAGCTGTCTCGGTGAGCCCCGCTTCTTCCCGGGGTCATGTGTAATTATGTTGCTATCCTTTTTGTTATGTTGTCACATTTTGAGGTATAGCCAGGACCTTGTCGCCGACAGGATTTCGTTTGTCTTCCTTATCCCTAGAGGCTCCGTAGACACTTATGTGGGTCATGTGTACTTGTTGGGTGGTCTTTGAATTAATCTTTAATTGTAATTATCGCCCATAAGAATTGTAAACTGTATGTATGTTTTGAAGACTTTGATTTTGGAAACTTGTGAATAAGGAAGAATGGTTTGGTAACGCGTATGTATGTTCATGACCGACCTCCCTACTTCAATAAACGATGTTGTAACACAATTAAGGGTTACGAACGAGTCGAGTAGGAAAAGGCTCAATAGGCTTGCTTGACCGGGTTCACTCGGTTAAGCGCCGGTCGCGCTCCCCGAAATTGGGGCGTGACAGAAAATACACTATTTTGAAGTAGAAAACAGTAAAAGATAAAGCTAAGAAGAGACTCCAGGGTCTACACTCTACAAATGCCAGCAGATCTACCTTGGGTCTCCTGATAGCAACCCGACAGCTAGTCTCTCAATCAACCAGAGCCGATACCAAAATCTGCACAGAAAGTACATAGTGCAGTATCACTAAAACCGACCCCCTGTACTGGTAAGTGTTGAGTCTAACTTCGACGAAGCAGTGACGAGGCTAAGACAAGACACCTACAAATCAAACCTGTACAATTTAACAGTATATATACAGGTAATAGTAATAAAAACTAGACAGGTAACATCGGGAGGGGGAAACATGCTGAGGGGAACATGAGATAAAGAAGTACCCCGGAATAATAACTTGAACAATCAATATACTATGAACCAATAGAAACAAGTGAACACAATAATGAAAAAATGCACGGCATTACCCTTCGTGCTTTTACTCTCATCCTCACCATGAAAATTAATATAAGCGACATGACATCACCCTTCGTGCATTAACTCTCATAACATGGCACGACATCACCCTTCGTGCATTACACTCACAATACGGCACGACATCACCCTTCGTGCATTAACACTCCCAACCTCACATAAAGTCAATATAAACGGTACGTCATCATCTTTCGTGCATTAACACTCTCCCTAACCATAATGCAATGAACAAATATCAACAAGGAGGTAAAATAGCCAGTATAAGCCTTACTTTCACATTTGGTTCCACAATGCCAGCCTCAAGCTTAAAATTAATACTCAATTAACACCAAAAGATTCGTAAGCATGATAAAAGCGACCGATTTAACAATACTAGTCTAAACATGGACAACATGAACAAATGAGGCTATATTTGCAGGATACCAATCCCCACCCGCATGCTTTAACCCAACTACAATGCATAAGTACTTGTCACCTCACATATATGTTGTTCCCAACAATTAAACAAGTAGCAAATAGGCAAACAATTCCTATTCCCTTAGTCAAGGTTAACCACGACACTTACCTCGCTCGAATGTCCCAAACTCAAAGCTCAACCACAATTTTTCCTTTCACACTAGCCTCCGAATCGATAGAATCTAGCAAATTACCAACAAAACAATTCAATTTAAGCCTTAGGAACTACCCACGATTGTAAAGAATTTAATTTAGGCTATTTTTGAAAAAGTCAACACCCGGGCCCGCTTGGTCCAAACCAAAAATTCTGACCAAAACCCGATTACCCATTCCCCCCGAGCCTGGTTATGTAATTTGTTTTGGAATCTGATCTCAATTTGAGGTCTAAATCCGCAATTTACCAAATCCCTAGTTCCTACCCAAAAACCCCCAATTCCACCGTGAAAGCTTTCGATTTTAGGTAGAATCTTAGGAAAAAGTAGTGGAAGATTGAAAGAAATTAGTTTAAGATCACTTACCAATGATTTGGGGAAGAAAAGTTCTTTGGAGAATCGCCTCTTGTGTTTCTAGGTTTGAAAATTTGAAGAATAAATCAAAAATCCCGTATAAATCATCATTGGTTCAGCTGGAGGTATCGCATTTGCGATTTGGAACCCACAAGTGCGACATTTTCCTCGCAAATGCGAAAGGGGTCCTATGCCTGCAGTCATTGCAAATGCGAACAGGAGAGGATCGCAAATGGGACCAAAATTTCGCAAACGCGAAGGTCCACTCCATAGCCCACTGCTCGCAAATGCGATGATTTCTTCGCAAATGCGAGATCTGCAGGTCTAATGCATACAAACTATGATTTCTAAGTTCAATTCACTCCACATCCTATCCGAAACTCACCCGAGCCCTCGGGGCTCCAAACCAACTATGCACACAAGTCTAAAAACAACATACGAACTTGCTTGCGCGATCAAATCGCCAAAATAACACCTAGAACTACGAATTGAACACGAAATCAAATGAGATTTTCAAAAAAACATTGAAACTCCTATTTTCACAATCGGACGTCCGAATCACGTCAAACAAACTCCGTTTTTCATCAAATTTCACAGACAAGTCATAAATATGATATTGGACTTATATAGGGTTCCGGAACCAAAATACGGACCCGTTATCCAAAAAGTCAAACTTTGGTCAAACATGTCAAATTCATTAAGCCTTTAACTTTCAAATTTCGACAAAGTCTGATATCTCGGGCTAGGGACCTCCGAATTCGATTCCGGGCATACGCCCAAATCTCAAATCACAGTACGGACCCACCAGGGCCGTCATAACCGGAATCTATATCCATTTACTAAAAATGGTGACCGAAGTCAACTCAAATAAAAATTTCAACATAAAAGCTTTCCGGAAAGATGCCCGAATTGTGCACGCAAGGAAGGCTAAAACATGATTTTTAGGCTTCAGATCACAGTTAGGCTTCAAAATACGAGATGACCTATTAGGTCATCACATAAGCTCCCATAACTCAACACGTTGTCTTTTAATCTTTAATCCCGTGTTCTAAGCTCCCAGTTTTCCATAAAATTTGGTAGTTTTTTTTTTTTTCAAATATATGTTTGTTTATAGATTTTAACCATTTTTGGGTGGATTTAGAAAATAAAATTTTCAAATCCCAAAAACAGCTCTAGAACTCTTGAAGATTTTTACTCACATAACTTCAATTTTTTTTTCAAGTAAAATATATCTCCAAAGTCCAAACACAATTTCAACTTTCAAAATCATTTTTTATCTCATATTCAAAACTCATTTTCTTAAGTTTCAATCAAATTTATGTCCAAACGCTAGCTAAGAGTATTAACAATGTATTTACTTGTTCTTCGCGTGACTGGAACTTTTAACAGAACGATGAGCTCATCTTCGTGTCTTCTGTAACTTTCTTTTACTGTCATTATTTAGGCTCCCACCCTGAAAACGAAAAAAAAAATAGAAATCCCAATTAGGTTATTTATGCAAAGGTAATTATGCGCAAATCGATTTGACAATACTAATTCTAAAATCATGACAGAAAAAACAATTACATTCGAATGTTGAGTATTGTGAATAAACTGTGTTTACATGATATTCTTATAGGGGAATTAGCCTTATGCCTACGGGTTCAACTTATCCCATTAGTGCGAAATATAAATTTATATTTAAAAATTTTACTAAAATCTCAACAAGTATAAGATTTAAATCCAATAATGTTAACAGCAGTAGATTTAAATCCTAAAACTCGCGGTTCAAGAAAAAATTGTCCATTCCCTACATACGTAATATTTTCATGTAACATGAAATTAGATGCAGCAGCAGCAGTGTATATTACCTAGTGCAAAATTGCAGTTTTAGCCCTGTAATTCCCAAAAGGAACACCAAAATTATTTTAGCATAATAAGTGTTAGAGTTAATTTTGTTTATTTGACCACCAACTGTTGCATTAGGCTGGATAGGATCTACCAAAATAGCGCTTCGAGCCTTTCTTTTACTGTCATTTGCTTTATTTTATAATTTAAGTTAAATTTATTATAGACAAAGATAGTTAGGCCTCATTTTTTTTTTAAAGATTAAGACGTTTGAATCTTAATTTTCATCTGAATCTGAATATACAACTAAATATATTGAGATATGTATACTAAATAATTAAGACTGTTTGATTTTAATATATGATAGTATAAGATTTATCTCTATTTTAAAAATTAATAAACATAAAATTTAAGTGAAATACTAATTAATCAAATATTCTATCAATTAAATATATAATTTTAAAAATATGATAGTTGTTGGTGACAATGACTAACGGGTGAATGCCGACTAGAGGCGGTGGTTGGTGGTAGTTTTGGTTGACGGTGGTGGATCAGGGTAGTAGCTAGTGGTGATTGATAATAGTGGCGATTATGATTGAGGATGGTGGTTGTGGGTGATGATAGTTCATAATAGCGGGTGGTGGTAGTTCTGATTGAGGAAGGTGGTGGTAGATGGTGGTAGGTTATAATGATGAGAAGTGCAGGCTGTGGTTGTTGATGGTAATGGGGTGGTTAGTTGTGGTAGTTGAGGTGAATGAGTGTTGATTGTGGTTGAGAATGATGGCGGCGATAGTGGCGGAAATGGTGGGTGGTGATAGTCGGTAATGGTGTCGGCTATGATCAGTGGCGAAGCCAGAAACTTTTCCAAGAGTGTTCAAACTTGAACAAAATGAAAAATATTTGTCGGCCAAGCGTGTTCAGTATATGTTATATACCTCTAAAACTTAATATTTTACCTATATATCCCATGTAATTTTCAACAAAGGGTGGTCAACTGACCACTCTTAAGTGAATGTAGCTTCATCCCTGACTATGATTGATGATGGTGGTGGTGTGGTGGCGGCGACGACGCCATAGTGGTAGTTGATAATGGTAGACGGTGACGACAGTGAATAATGAATATTGATGATAGTATCTTAATAAAATTAAATCTCTGTTATCTATCTTAATCATACTGACCTATTCAAACCTATTAAGTGATTATAAAGTAAAAAAAAATACACACTAATAATTAAGATTCAAACTGTAAAATAAACACAATTAACGTCCGAGACGTGAATGATTAAGATTTATACCTATGTTAAGCTGAGATACTGTTGCAGGTTACATAAACCAGGTAGTATAAATTTTTTTAACAATGTCCGTGTAAAATTAGATATTTTTCTTTCGAAAAAGTGAAAATGCTTCAAACCCCCAAAGCCCATAGGAGTGCCTAAAGAAATAGAGCTAAAACTATAAACCTTATCGTCTACTCTATCTATCTCTCCTCTCTGCACCAAAACCCCTCTTTGTTGTGTTCTCTCCACAGAGAGCTTCCCCTATCTCTTACTATCCTTTTTACTTCAATTGAGAAGCGAGGAGTTGTTGACGGTATGGACACCAAAGAAGAAGCGACGTCGTTTCCACCTCTAGTCTCTTCTCCTCCTCCTCCAGGTTCTTCTCCTATCAACAATTCCTCCTCTTCTCTTGATTCCCAAATTCAAAATAAAATTGCAAACACTGATACCGAAATTAATAACAATAATAATAGTTATAATAGTAACGGCGTTAGTGAGGATGGAACACTTGTGAGTGGTGGTCAGCAAGAAAAGATTGTTACGGGCTCTGAAAAGCCCGTTCTTGCTGACCCAGATGAGAAAACCCTAGCAAAATCCGTTGGTGAAGAGCAGCCCAATGATTCTGCGGAAATTTCGACGCTGAAGTCAGTGAAGCCTGTTTCTGAGGTTTCTATGATTGATGGTGTCAAAAAAGTTGAGATTTTGGGGGGAGAAAAGGGTGAAGGCGTTATGTTGAGTGAAGATTCTGGCGGGGTTGGTGGTTCTGTTTCTGAGGGAAATACTGAAGAATTAAACTCAGTTGATGAGTCTAATTCGATTGAGCAGGTGAAAGAGAGTGGTGGTGAGATTGCTGTAGGTACAGAATTGAAAGAGGGTGTGGATGGGTCCACCCAGGAGGAGGTGAAGGAAACTGAGGTGAATGAAAAGGATGAATCTTTAACTAGTGTTGCTTCATCTAATTTGAAAGGTGCTGTGGAACCTGATAAGACGGTGGCTGAAGAGAGTGCTACTCATAGTGATGATGCTGAAAAACCCAATAAGGCGGTTGTTGAACCGTTTGAATCTTTGTTGGTTGAAGAGGACCGTGAGAAGGTTACGCCTGAAGGAGACGCAGTCGTGGAGGCTATTGATGTTAATGTCAATGCGTCAGCGCCAGGGGTTGTTGTTGTTGGAGATGTGGAAGAGAGTGCTATTCCTAGTGATGATGCCGAAAAACCCAATAAGGAGGTTGTTGAACCGTCGGAGTCTTTGTTGGTTGGAGCAGAAGGCGAGAAATTTACTCCAGAAGGAGATGCAGTTGTGGATGCTATTGATGTCAATGTCAATGTGTCAGCGCCAGGGGTTGCTGTTGTTGGAGATGTGGAAGAGAGTGAAGTGAATGTGTCAGCGCCAGGGGTCGCCGTTGTTGGAGATGTGGAAGAGAGTGAAGTGAATGCGTCAGCGCCAGGGGTCGCTGTAGTTGGAGATGTGGAAGAGAGTGAAGTGAATGTGCCAGCGCCAGGGGTTGCTGTTGTTGGAGATGTGGAAGAGAGCAAGGAAGTGGAACAACATGCTGAAAGTACTGCTGATGTGTCAGAGTCTTTGTTGATTGAAGCAGATGGTGAGAAATTTACTTCAGAGGGAGATGCAGTTGTGGATGCTATTGATGTCAACGTCTCAGGGCCAGGGGTTGCTGTTGTTGGAGATGTGGATGAGAGCAAGGAAGTGGAAGAACATTTAGAAAGTACTGCTGATGAGAATGTGCCATCAGTAAATGGTGTTGGTGAGACCAGACAACTTATTGAAGAGGTGGCTAATATGACAGTTGATGAAGTAGATGTTCAGAAGTCTAAGCCTGCGGTGGATGATAACGTTGCAGCTGCAGAATCCAAGCCTGTGGATAACATTGTTAGTGCTGGAAGTGATGGAAAACTAGATGCTGGAGACGTTCAGACTGGTGATGCGGTAGCTGCTACTGAGGAAATCAAAGAAGCATATCCTGAAAGTTGTAAGAAAAGTCCAGACGTGAAGGATGTCGAAAAGGAACCTGAGCAGGCAGTGTCTGAAACTATTTATGCCAACGGTGACCATTCCGAAGGAATCATTGAGGGAGATGTAGTGGAAGCTGAAGTCTCAGGTCAGCCATCTGCCATATCCAGGTCAATCAGTGGCTCACAGCAAATACTGGAAGCAGATGGAGAAGCTAAAGATCAAATAGATGAAGAAGCTGAGCTTGAAGGCTCAATTTCAGATGGAGAGACAGACGGTATGATCTTTGGAAGCTCTGAAGCTGCCAGACAGTTTATTGAGGAGCTGGAAAGGGAATCCGGTGGTGATTCCTATACTGGTGCTGAGGCTTCACATGATCATTCACAGGAAATTGATGGTCAGATCGTCACCGACTCAGATGAAGAGGCTGATACTGATGAAGAAGGAGATGGGAAGGAGTTGTTCGATTCAGCTGCCTTAGCTGCCCTTTTAAAAGCAGCAACAGGTGCTGATTCGGATGGTGGAAACATCACAATCACGTCTCAAGATGGGTCAAGGCTATTCTCTGTTGAACGTCCTGCTGGTCTTGGGTCATCACTCCGGTCGCTGAGGCCTGCTCCCCAACCAAATCGTCCCAATCTTTTTACTCCTTCCAGTCTTCAGAATAGTGGAGAATCTGAGAATAACTTGAGTGAAGAAGAAAGGAAGAAACTGGAGAAATTACAGCAGATTAGGGTCAAGTTTTTGAGGCTTATTCACAGGTTAGGGCTTTCTTCTGATGAGTCCATAGCTGCTCAAGTATTGTACCGGCTGGCACTTATTGCACGAAGGCAAACCAGTCCACTTTTTAGCCTGGAGGCTGCCAAGATGAGAGCTCTCCAGCTTGAAGCAGAGGGGGAAGATGATTTGGACTTCTCTGTGAATATCCAGGTTATTGGAAAATCAGGAGTGGGTAAGAGCGCTACCATAAATTCGATCTTTGGAGAGGAAAAAACTCCAATCAATGCATTTGGACCAGCGACCACCAGTGTGAAAGAGATTAGTGGTGTTGTAGAGGGTGTTAAGATTCGGGTATTTGATACACCCGGTCTCAAGTCCTCTGTGATGGAACAGGGTTTCAACCGCAGTGTCTTGTCTTCAGCAAAGAAGTTTACTAAGAAGAACCCCCCTGATATTTTCCTCTATGTTGATCGGCTAGATGCCCAAACTAGAGATCTCAATGATCTTCCTATGCTGAAGACTATCACAAGTTGTCTTGGCCCTTCAATATGGCGAAGTGCCATAGTCACCCTCACACATGGGGCTTCTGCACCTCCAGATGGGCCTTCTGGCTCCCCTTTAAGTTATGAGGTGTTTGTTACTCAAAGGTCTCATGTTGTTCAGCAGTCTATCGGTCAAGCAGTAGGCGATTTACGAATGATGAGTCCAAGTTTGATGAACCCTGTTTCTCTGGTAGAGAATCATCCATCTTGTAGGAAGAATAGGGAAGGGCAGAAGATACTACCTAATGGCCAGAGCTGGAGGCCTCAATTACTGTTATTGTGCTACTCAATGAAGATCTTGTCTGAAGCAAGTGCACTCTCAAAGCCTGAAGATCCATTCGATCACCGCAAGCTCTTTGGTTTCCGCACACGCTCACCACCTCTTCCCTACATGCTGTCCTCAATGCTGCAGTCACGTGCGCATCCCAAGCTTTCCGCTGAGCAGGGTGGTGATAATGGTGATTCAGACATTGACTTGGATGATTTGTCAGACTCTGACCAAGAAGAAGAAGATGAGTACGACCAGCTTCCTCCCTTTAAGCCTCTTCGGAAGGCTCAACTCGCTAAGCTTAGCAAAGAACAGAGGAAGGCGTATTTTGAGGAGTACGACTATCGAGTCAAGCTCCTTCAGAAGAAGCAATGGAGGGAAGAGTTGAGAAGAATGAGAGAAATGAAAAATAACAAGGGAAAAGAGGCGGCAATTGAGTATGGTTATGCAGAGGAAGATGCTGATACAGGGGCAGCAGCTCCTGTAGCAGTTCCCCTACCCGACATGGTCCTCCCACCTTCTTTTGATAGTGATAATCCTGCCTACAGGTACCGGTTTTTGGAGCCCACTTCCCAGTTTCTTGCGAGGCCTGTTCTGGACACTCATGGTTGGGATCATGATTGTGGCTATGATGGTGTTAACGTGGAACAGAGTTTAGCCATTGCAAGTCGTTTCCCTGCTGCAGTTACTGTCCAAGTCACCAAAGATAAGAAAGATTTCAGTATCAATTTGGACTCTTCTATTTCTGCTAAGCATGGAGATAATGGATCCACCATGGCTGGCTTTGATATTCAAAGCATAGGAAAGCAACTTGCATATATTGTCAGGGGAGAAACCAAATTCAAAATCTTGAAGAAGAACAAGACTGCTGGTGGAATTTCTGTCACATTTCTTGGTGAAAATGTGGTTACCGGGCTTAAAGTTGAGGATCAGATCACCTTAGGCAAGCAATACGTTCTAGTTGGCAGCGCTGGCACTGTTCGATCTCAGAGTGACACAGCTTATGGTGCCAACTTTGAACTGCAGAGAAGGGAGGCAGATTTTCCAATTGGTCAGGTGCAATCTACATTGTCTCTGTCTGTCATAAAGTGGAGAGGTGATTTGGCTCTAGGATTCAACAGTATGGCGCAGTTTGCAGTTGGACGTAATTCTAAGGTAGCTGTTCGAGCAGGAATCAATAACAAGCTGAGTGGGCAAATAACTGTGAGGACAAGCAGTTCAGACCACCTCTCTCTTGCACTTGCTGCTATAATTCCAACTGCAATTGGCATCTACAGGAAACTTTGGCCTGATGCTGGCGAGAAGTACTCGATCTACTAAATTTCATTTTCATTTGGTTAATTGAACTTTGTAATGGCGTATTATCTTGTCATTCTATTGAATAATGCTTTTGTCATTTATCCATCCATGTAGGATTCCTACTCGTATCAGTTTTGCGTGATTAAATGTACTTTTTTACAAGATGAAATCAAGAGGTTCGTGTTGCTTAAATGCTCTTTGTTAGTTGTTGTGTTACCTTCTGTTTTCTTTTACTGATGTGATAGGAGTTTATTCTGCTTTCAAATGTTGTCATTTAATTTGCTTTTATTCAACAACGTCCTAGAAAGAGGGTCCAAAAGGACAGGACAAAGAGGCAAGAGCATCCTTGATTCTTTTGATATTTATAAGATGTTAATTGATCAAAGTGACACTTTTTGAGTGGTCACGGTTACAAGTACAAGGTCCAATATTTCAGGAAAACTTGGTTAGGTCTTCGAGTTTGTTTAAATTTTTTCCAAAACCGAGTTTGCAAATTCAAGCAGTACTTTTCTCACATTACAAGCAGCACTGTTTTCTATTTTCTTATTATTGCCAATCGAGCTTGACTCTTGAGAAGCATAAGAGCTAAAGATGTCCTTGAAATTTGTTTGACCACATAGTTCTATGATGTTTGGGGGCCATGCTGGCTGTAACAGCCCAACCCGCCTAGGCCCTCGCGGGTTTAAAATGCATCACTAGGGTTTAAAACTTGTTAACTTATATACTCAGCACCACTCTTGTGTTTCGCTGATGCGGAACTCTGTCTAAAGTCTGAGGTGTTACACCGGCAGTCTTTCGAATCCACCAATGTTTCTGACTTTCTGGTTTTATTTTGGAAATAATGCCATTATACTTGTTCATTTTCAAAAAGGTGTTTAGTGCTGTGTAAATAAAGGGTAAGTAAGAAATAAAAGTTGGCTTTTCGACCTTTTTGTGCTTCTTTAAAGCGTACGTACTTTGAAAATCGCTTAAAACTACTTGAAAGTAAATATTGAAAAAACGTTTTTATTTTCTTTATTCCTTTCAAATAAAAGCATGCAGGAAAATAACCATACCTTTCCTTTACCTTGCTCTACCATTATTTCCTAACAAATACTAGTAATATTTTCGACAAGTTTCTATGCTGTATATTTTCTGTAGTAGGTAGCTAGTCTGGTATATTTTACATAAAAATGGGAGAAACAGCCTTAGATCATAGTGGGTGCAAGTCATTTTCTGCTCTTGCTTCTTCTTCATATCACTTGTCCTATCACATGGAAAAAAAAATTATTTACTCTGCTCTCTTGTAACAATCGCAAATCAGAATCTCCCCATGCCTTTATCTTTTTCTTTTTTAATTACTACTTTAGGGTAGGGGGAAAGGGATTTTACCTTTTATGATGGGTTTTGAACCCTTCACCTCAACGGGGTGAAGTGCTCAAATAACCCTCAAAGTTGATGAGCTTGGATTTGTGTCTCCGCTTGCTCAATTGGTAGAACTTCAAGTTTAACAAGTATTGGCTCTCACTTGCCCCCATGAACAACACTTTTAACTTTTGACCTTGAAGTGAATCAAAATCGGGTATCTACTTGGCGAAGCTAAGATTAATTGAGAAATATTATTGTTCGAAATAAGGTTGGCATGTGGGCCGGGCCGGGCCCTAAACGGGCCAAGTGGACCGGTCCAAACGGTCTTGGTCGGTCCCAAAATAAATGGGTCATCCAGTCTCGGGCCAAACGGTCTTTTTGTAGGAATCAACCCGGGACCGGGCCCACGAGCTCATGGTCCCGGACTAAACGGGCCCGAACGCTGGCTAAGTGGGCCTAACGACTATTTTTTTTTGTTTTTTTTAAAAACTTAAATAAAAATTAGATACAAACAGATGTTAAAAAGATATCTAAGGCAATGCCTTGTAAATTTTATTATAGAATTGTGACTTAAATTTTTTAATTCAAATTTAAAGACAAAAATATTGTAAAGAGATATTCAAAGCAATGTCTTGTAATTTTATTATAGCCTTAAAAAATACGACAATATCTTTCTTAGTCTTCCTCCCCCTATGGAATGACAACAAGGTGCTAATACTAATTTTTGTTCATACAAGTTACTAATACAAGTTACATTGAGAAGAAAAAGAAACTAATCAAGATGTGCCAAAATACAAGTTACACTTCATAAATCCTTCAAGGTTCCGTTGGTGGCGGCGGAAATATAGCCTGGTTATCGCCGCTTCCATTGTCGGGCGAAGTAGCATCCTCCGCAAGCTCAACTAGCGTTTCTTCGTAAGCTTCGTCTTCCTCTGATTGTGATTCAGCAAGTCCAAAATTTCTTCTTTCCGAACAGATCCAATCTCTGAAAAGTACCGATTTTTCCGTGCTCTCCCACATAGACGCTCTATAATCACTGAGTTAAAGTCTTGCTTGACTGAAAGCGCTCTCCGATGCCACTGTTGAAGCTTGAATAGTTAAAAAGTATCGGGCCATCCTTGAAAGAACCAGAAAGTGTTTTTCTTTGTCATTCCACCATTGCAAAAGATTAAAGGATCCGTCGGGATTCATTTCCTCAATATGAGACAAATAAACTTCAAGCTCATTAGTTGTGAAAAATCATTACTACTAGAACCTTGAGAACCCCTAAACCCCACCCAAGCACTAAGCGCTCTTACTCCCTCAGTTCTTTTAGATAGTTGAGAATCAGAAGGAGTTGGAACATTTGGTCTGCATGATTTAATGCAACTTGATAAACATTATAAATAGTTTGAGCATTTATTCTAATTGAGGCTATTGCTTTCGGAAGTCCAGCTAACTCATCATTTTCAAGTGCTAAACCATTATAAACAATTTCATACCAAAATTGAGGACCTCCTAATTCCTTACAAGAATTTAACAAAGTAGAAACACCATAAATATGAGGAATAAGGAAAAAATATTTCAAAAACTTTTTTCTCATGGAATCAAGAACAATTTTATAAATTTCCCCACCCGTTGCGAAATGAGTAAACAAATTTGCAAGTTCTGTATATAAACTAAACATTTAGAAATAGTAGGATAATATTGCCCAGAAAATTTACTTGTAGCAATATGGAATTTTTCTAAATAATCAACAAGCATTTTAACATTAACCCAATCCCCATTCGTAAGGTGCTCATCATCATCACTTACATGTGCATTAAACGTTGAGTTTATGAGATTTATATATTCATATGCAACAACCAAACTTTCATACATGTAATTCCATCTAGTTGGACATGTTTAGGAACCTTCTTTTTCTTAGACGAAATTCATAGCATCTTTTAAATTATTCTCTAAGTATACTTCTACGGTTTGAATAAAAAAGCCAGTTAAGAGCCATTTTAACCTTTTCAATATTTAAAATTCTCATACCATCACCCACAATTAAATGGTAAATATGACAAATACATCTAACATGAAAAATATTACTAAATGCAGGATTTAGCATAGTGGTAAGCAAGACTACATCATTTGTGTTACTACTAGCATTATCCATTGAAACTGGCATTATTTTATCGCTAATGCAAAAATATCTACAAATATCAGTAATTGTGCTAGCAATAAACTGCCCTGTATGACGTGAATTAATTATTCTATAAGCAATATGCGCTTTTGCATTATCCATTCATCATCAATCCAATGACCGATAACAGTAAAGTAATCACAGCCATTGTCACTTCTACCAATATCAGTTGTAATAGCAACACGATAATTATATGAGTGAATAAATAGCGTAAATATTATTCATATTCATGCTTATATTTATAAATATCGCTCTTTACGGTTGTGCGAGGAAAACCTTTAAAAGTAGGATTAAAAATATTTATAATATAATGCACAAAGTTAGGGTCAGAAGGAAAAACTACAGGATAAACACATAACAATTACCATTTATGTCATTTTTCCCGATCTTTTTTCGGATCATAATATAAATACAACCGGTAACAGTGTTAATTCGTGGTTGAAATTGATTTGAATCGGTACTAGGATCAGCATGAGTATTACTAGGTACACGTTTTCCCCTCGGCCAAAGCTTTCATACGAAGATATCTGACTCTATCTTGAGGGTGTTTTTCTTANCCAAAGTCCCCCCCCCCCCCCCCCCCCCCTCACGAGTCAAAATATTTAAAAGCTTACTCCTGACCACAAGTTCTACACTTAGCCTTATTTTCTGGAACTAGTTGAGTAAAAAAGGGCCAAAGAAGAGATGTTTCCTTCCGTTTGGTATGTTGTCTAGAAAAAGTAGGGGCGGTAATAAGAGTATAAGATGGGGCATCATTTGGATTAGCAGGGTTATCACTAGTTGGGTTAACATCAGGAGCAAGACGAGTGGGTGTATCATCATCCGGTTGAGTTTCAAGATCAATTTCATCATCATCATTTCATCAATTTTATTATAATTACTAGAATAAAAAACATTCAATAATTCATGGTCTAATTGTTCACAGGGTACAATATTATGGTAAAATTGACTATCAGTAAATTATAATAAACTATTATTAGTATCACGAATAGTAGATGTAGGACGGATTAGGGGTTTGGTTCGGGGAGCTGGGGGCAGGGAAGGAGGAACAACATTACCACTAAGTTCGCCACTCTTGGATTTTCGCTTATTCTTATTTTTGGAAAAATAATTTTCAAGGAAACCATCTTAATTAATCAAGTAGTAGAAAATAAATAAAACAAACAAAAACTATAATATTAAAACTTAAGAGTTGAAACGAGTTTATCGAATTGACGAACAATTTGTTAAAAATTGATTATCGTTGAAGACTTGAATACTTCAATTCACCAACTTCACAATTTTTTCACAAATTATAATAATAGTAAGCAATAATAACAAGTATATAAGAAAATTAGAGAGAGATTGATATTGATTTTGTAAGAAAAATAAAAAAAAGGGGTATTTATAGTTGAAAATAGGGAAAAGTGTAATTATAAAAAGTTTGGGGTTATTGGGGGGTGGGGTGGGGGTTAAAGGGCTATTTTCTAAATAGCCAACGACTAGTTTTGACATCCCAATAGATATTTTTAAATTTTTTCCAACGACCATATTTTTTTTTGTAAAATTTTACACGTTGGGACCGTCTGGCCCGCCAGGGATCAGTCCATTCTGGTCCCGGTCCAGGTCCCAAACGGTCCCGGTCCTAGCGGTCCCTAATAGTTGAAACGCCCCATGAGACGGACCAAGCCATGAATACCGGGCTTAACGGTCCTGGACCGTTTGGTCCTTTGGCCCGTGGTTCTGGGCCGGTTCTAATCCCGGACCGGCCACTTGCCAGTGTTGCCACCCTTAGTTCGAAACATAAAAAATGTGTCTCTCTGCTCTTTCAGGATTGAGTAATGACAAATAAATTGATCTTGACCTAACTTAACTCTAAAAGCTAGTTCATGATATAATACAAGGATTGGCCAAGTCTCCCATTCCTTAGGTGATGTTGAAGCATGAAAAATATAATATGAGGGTCCAACAATGGTACAAAGAATTTGACTCTGATACCATGACAACGAAATGAAGGTTGGACCTATCCAACTCTAAAAAATAATTCATGAGTTGAGAATTGTCCGAACCATAAAAATGACCCATGTGATAGACCCAACAAATATTCCAATAGTACCTAATTGGTCAAACCTTCTTTGTTTTTGGAACAAGTGACGATGATAATCACTGAACGAAATCTAAATTCCCACTAATGCTAAATCTTAAAAACAGTATGTTACGAGAAGGCAAAAATCCCAGTGACGAAGCTTCTTAACGTTCTAGGACGCTCACGAGACAATATGTCCCATGTTCAACCACTGGCGCATTATGCCTTGGAATGTTTGCTAGATAAACTCCAAAACCTCTAAATTCTTATTTGTTCAAGTATTAGATTAAAATTTGATATAATATGGTTTTGTTCCATAATCTAAAATATGGTGATTTAGAATATTATTGAACATGTACTTTGTTGAACTCCAGAGCGGAAATTTGTTGGAGCTTGCCCATCCCACTCCCGTGGCGCCATGATTTTTATTAAAGGAAGTCAAATATAAAGAAACAAACTCACAAAGAAGTAAGGGGTGTCATTATATAGTATATATACATATTTTAAAAAAAATTACCAAGCTAAACAGTGTAATTTTTTGATAAAGGGATGTCGGTGACACCCCTTGAATGCATATGGCTACGCCACTGTCCCTCCCCATGATAAGTAAAACGCTATGTCCTGCACCCATCCTTTTAAACACTGCTTAAGACCCTAAAACAGACGAAATGACCAGTTACTCAGTGGAATTTCAGAAGCAAGAAATAGGAGCACACTAATAGTCTAAGGAATTTTTACATTCCTATACCATATAGGAAACCTTATTACCCTCAATGTTTAAGGTTTGATTTAATTACATTTAGTATACCTAATTACCAATTCTATACCATAATGTTTATTAACCGTATAATTAATGCTGCATTTTTAACTCCTTAATTAAAGGTACTGTATATCCCACCCCTCCCACGTTTCTCTCTCCTAAACCCTCACCTTCACCCACGTTTTACCCACACACTCCTTCCTTTTACCCATTTTCCCTATTCTAAAACCACAGAAACTTCTGTTACCAACCATTAAATATCAATTCAAAAATTGGTCGTCTGCATTCACAGAAAATTGAAGACATTTTTTCTACAAACTTGATACACCTATTTTAATTCAGCTAAAATTTTCACCATGAAGAAGAACAAACCTTCTGATATACTCTCTTTTGATTTAGGTGTTTTATCACCAAAATCACCAAAAAAGCAGGGCAAATCTGCCCATGCAACTGTAGATACCACGCATAGTCATTCTCCGCGACAAATAAGGGTTGAAATAGAACCAAACAAAAACACGAATTTTAATGCCGAAGAATCGTCTACGCCAGCCAAACAAGTGAAAAGAAAAGGAAAAGAGATATTGGTAGATGACGATTTCGTAGAAGAGGGTCCTATTCTTAAACCAGGAAAGAAAGCTAAGGTGTCTACCAGTTCAAAATCTCCCAGAAACAAGAAAAATTCAAAAAAAAAAAACCAAAAACTGTTCGGAAACATTCATTGGTGAAGGTAAAAATTTAGTAATTTCGTCTCTGGTTATTTAGTTTGTTCTATGTTTTTAGTCTGCGTAATATGTGTTTTAGACCATTGTAGATTAGTTGTCTTAATTTTGAAGATTAATTGTAGTTTTACTGATCTGTTTTTACATTTTGTAGTTTATTTGTAGATTATTTGTAGTCTTAAATACTACAATATACCTAGTATTAAATAATCTATATTTTGTAGTTTATTTATAGATATTTTGTAGTTTATTTGTAGTCTTAAAGACACAAATAACTATTCCAGCAGAATTATGGATGTTTGTTGCTGCCTTTTGTATTCTATGTGTAAAATTGTAGATATTTGTAGTTTCTTTGTTGTTACTTTGTAGATAATTTGTAAATCAATGTATGTTTTTTAGGCACTTTATTAATGTTAGATTTTTTATTATTTGTGCAGAATGGACATTTTTTTGCACCCCATAATGTTGATTGTAGGGTGCTTAGATTCCACACATTATGTGATCCTAGCATCCCTAGCCAAATTAAAGATCTTCTGTCTCCAAATGGTTTGAAGCTTTTCAAGAAGACTTGTTTCGGCTACTTATTGTCCCTTCCCAGTATATGCATGCAAAATCAGGCCCTTCATCTTCTTATGAAGTATGAATTGAGTTCATCCAATGCTTCACATTTTTCTGCCGAGTTAAAATGTGAGATACTAAATTTTGGTTTGAGGGAGTTTGCCCTTATAACTGGTCTTAGATGTCACCCAAGTTACAGACTTTGGTTACAATGCGAATTATGTCAGTAAGATAATGACCAGTTATTTTCCAAACAAGTTAAGAGTTGAGAAGTCATATCTGAAACAGATTGTAACCAGCAGAACCTGGGTAAATGATGATGACGCTGTCAAGTTGTGTATTCTTTATCTGTTAGAATTTTTCATTTGTCTGTCAGAGAAAGACCATGTGGGGTTTGTAGATCACTTTAAGTTTTATTTGGTGGAATCTGGTCAGTACGAGACATACCCATGGGGTATTAAATCTTACACACAGTTGATGGAATCTGTTAGGCATAGGCTAAATCCGTTCGTACATTCTTATCTCATACGAGGATGCCCACTAGCCATGCAAGTATGGATGTATGAGTGTTGCTCTACCGTCAACACTGATCTAGCTATGAGGAGTTCTAATCCAATACCTCGCATACTTAGATGGTCAGCTAGTAAGGGGCAGATTTGGTTAGCTGCCTTTGAAGAAAAAATGATAAAGCCTGAATGGATAAAGATAAAATGTGTTTTTTATGGTTATACACGTACCTTCAAAATATCTACAATTATTCTACATGTTCTGCCTTAATCAAACTAATTGGTCTTTTCCTTATTCAGTTCACCTTCACCAACATAAGTGAATCTCCTGAAGAGATTGAGGTGTTGTCTTTGCCTGACAAAGTTGATTACACAGTTCAAGAGGTTGACCATAATTCTGAGGTTCCCAATGTTGATGATCCTCCATTGGAACCCAAAAAAACAGTTGTAGAAGAGGACAATGGGTCTATTCTTAAAAAGATTAGCAAATTGGAAAGAGGAATTGAGAAGGTAATATGGATACAACATTCTGATATACATATAATACTGCTTATGTTTTGAATGCATTTTAAGAGATGTTATGAACTAAATAACATATTTTTTGTAACATGTAGGTCGATCAAAATCTTGCAGATTTTAAGAAAGATGTCTTTGAAGAGCTCGGTAGCCTTCGCGTTCTAATAAACGACTCTTTCAAGACTGTTTTGCAGTTGATAAGCAGTCAAAGTGACCAAGCTGATACAAAGGTATGCTTTGAATTTTATTTATATAACAAAAGCTCTTATGGAACCTCCAAAATATATATACAAACTAATATAAAACTTTCAGTTTGCTGGTAGTTCAACAAAAATTAATGACTAACAAAAAGACATGAACAATCAGCAATTTCAGTTCAATAGTGGAGAACAAATGGAGGCCATCACTAGCAAAATAGGTATCTACAAAATATCTACACCTTATCTACAATTACATACTTATGTTTTACAACATATCTACAATTAGACACAGTTGTTTTACAACATATCTACAATATATTATACAGAATATATTTCAACACAGCATATTGTAATTTTTTCACAGATAAATGTATATCTTATAACACACCTACATATCTTACTTAATCTATCAAGCCATTATTATACAGTATGATTTAACAGCAATATGAAAAAAATAGAACATGTTGAAGGTGCGATTGGTCAAGAAAATATTCCAGCACGTGTTGATTTATATACACATTTTGAAGGTGCTGCTGATGAAGAGAACGCATATATGAATTGGTATTCAGAGAGTATTTTCTGGAGGGTTTGAATATTTTTAACATTTCATCTTACAAAGATATACATGGTGTTACAGGGAGGAAAAATATGAATGTACAGTCTCCAATTCACGGAGTGACAGTAGCACCTCAAACAGAACAGGATAATGAGGAAGATGACAATGCAGGTGCAGAGGCACAGTATGTGAATCTAGGGGATTCAGAAAATGCCAGAGGTGAGAAGAAAGAGGATACACTCGATGATTTCGAGCTGTCGGACAACTTATCTCAGTTGGTTAAGTTTGGTGAGCCCATACAAGATGATGCAACACCTATGCATCCAGTTAGAACAAGGCAGCCGGGAAAGCATGCCCGATCACCATTCCTCCCTCTATACAGTTCTGGTGGCAGCACCTCTGTTGGACCTCGAATTTTCATCCTCAAGCACCCATTTACCACTGTTATTGGTGAAGATGTAGATCCTGAGGTGTTGGATCAATTCAACAAGTGATTATACAACAGTAGTGACAAAGGTTCAAAGAGGTTAGAATTCACAATTTGTCACTTTGATTCTAGCATTCTTCTATTACATATCCACTGCATTCTAATTTTTTTTTATATTTATGTTTTTATAGGAGGAAGGCTCCTTATTCCATAAAGGAAAACCAAATTAATCCATGGTTAGACCTTGGAGTGGAGAAGGTTGACAAGAAGGATTGGTTCTTTTCCCTGGCACACCCCGGACAAGTACTCAATGACTCGATAAGAACTAGTGTATCTAGTTTGTAGATATAATGTAGATAAATTGTATATGTTTCGTAGATATGATTGTTGATGGCTTTTTTTCTGTTTGTAGTGTAATTGCTGTTATGTTGTAGCTTATGTAGATTATTTGAAGATGACTTGTAGTAAAAATAGTAGTTATGTTTGTAGAGATGATTGTAGATGATGTGTTTTCTTGTTTGTAGTGTAATTCTATTTATATTGTAGTTATGTGTACATTATTTAAAGAAGGCTTTTAGTATATATTATAGAGCTGTTGTAGATATGTTTGTAGATGCTGTGTTTTCTTTTTTGTAGTGTAATTCTAGGTATATTGTAGCTATGTGTAGATCATTTAAAGATGACCAGTAGTATAAATTGTAGAACTATTGTAGATACGATTGTAGATACTTTGTTTCTATTTTTAGTTTAATTGTAGTTATATTGTAGTTCTATGTAGATGATCTGAAGTTGGCTTGTTGTTTAAATGCCAACTATTTTGCTTGGAACACATTGATATTTTAATGTATTACCTGAGGAAGAGAGGCAAGTATGGACCCCACAACAAGACCAGGTTTACCACAACAGATTGTTTGTTCAAGACTAGGATTGAACAAGTTTATGAAAAGTTCAAAAATTCTCCTCAGGAAAAGAAATTTTCTGTTGTTAAACTCCAAGATGTTGTAGTAGAATATATATTGGGGTATAGACTAATTGCTAATGTTGCATGGGATGAAGTTGACTATGTCATCGTGCCCGTAAACATTGTAGAAAAATTTCACTAGGTGTTGGTCGTTTTCGACTGTAACGACCCGGTCCGTCGTTACGTAAAAACCTGCAGTATAATTATTGTTATTGACTTGATATAGATTGGTTATACTGTAATTGATGTATTAGAGTCGATAGACTTGAAATCGAATGGTTGTAGTGAAAATTCAGTCAATTAGCCTTTTAAAATAGCCTTTTAAAATAGCCTTAAAAAGAGAAAAGTCAACTAAGAGTTGACTTATTAGTAAACGACCCCGGAATACGGATTTTATGGTTCGAATAGCTTCGTTAGGTGATTTGGGACTTAGGAGTATGTTCAGAACAATTTTGTGATGTCCGGTGTAGAATTAGGCTTGAATTGGCGAAAGTTAGTTTTTGGTGATTTCCGGTCGGCAGCGAAAAATAGGCTATCGGGGTCGAAATGGAATTCCAAAAATTGGAAAAGGTTCGTAATGTCATTTTGGACTTGTCCGCAAAATTTCAGGTGAATCGGAGTTGATTTGGATAATTTTGGCATCATTGGCGAATTTTAGAAATTTCAAAGTTCTTAGGCTTGAATCCGATGTAATTTTGGTGTTCTGATGTTAGTTTTGGTGTTTCGAGAGTGCAACTAAGTTCTAATGATGTTATGGGATGTGTTGGTATATTTGGTTGGGGTCTCAAGGGGCTCGATTTTGATTTCGGATGGTTAACGAGCACTTTTGGACTTAGGAGAAATGCTGGTTTTCTGGTGTTAGTGCAGCAGGAATTTGTTCACCGCGATCGCGAGGAATGGTCCCCGATCCCGTAAGGTTAAGGATGGCAGGGGAAATTTGTGCATCGCGATCGCGGAAGTGAGGGTGCGATCGCGTAAGGTGAGTGGCTTAAGCAGTGCGATCGCGTGGAGTTGATCGCGATCGCGTAGGGTCAGTCAGGCGCGTGGGGAGTGAGGTCAAACGTTCTTCGTGATCGCGTGAGAATGGCTGCGATAGCGTAGGTTGAGGCTATATTGAACCGCGATCGCGTGACCTGCGTTGCGATCGCGGAGGTCTGGAGGATTGGTCAGTGCGATCGCAGGGCTAAGGTTGCGATCGCGGAGAGCAAATCACTGGGCAGTTAAGTAATAAACCCTCCGCGACTTAAACCCTCTTTTACACCATTGTTGAGCGGAGGAAAGCTTTTTGGACGGAATTTGAAGGAGAAAATCAGTGGGTAGCACAGAGGTAAGTAATTTGATATTAAAACTNGGCTAGGCCTGATGCTATGGCGTCAGATGCAGTGATTACAGGTACTATTTCAGTTTGTCACAGTGATGCTTTGGCTTTATTTGACCCTGGTTCCACGTACTCTTATGTCTCATCCTATTTTTCTCATTTTCTGAATATGCCCCGTAAGTCTCTAGTTACTTTTGTTCTTGTTTCGACTCTGGTGGGTGATACTATTGTTGTGGACCGTGTGTATCGGTCGTGTCTTATATC
>ML273842.1:83967-110659 GCA_005239495.1 Nicotiana undulata | reverse complement strand
TGTCTCTGGTTATCAACGTAGTTATAAATGAACCCCTTAGGTGCCCTAACGCACCTTAAAATCATTAGGTGGCGACTCTTAAAAAACACAAAACCCCTTTCCCAAAAGGAACGAGTTGTCTCAACCAATGTCATAAACTCGGACTCCGCGAGGAAAAAGGGGGCGCGACAGGTCTCACCAGTCATGAGCAGGTTTAGTAGAGTCTTGCGGATCGGTACAGAGACGTCTGTACTTATCTTCGAGAGGCTACAAAACCCTTAGGAAAAATCTCACATTCTTGAATTCTTGTCGTGCGTATCCACTTATTCGGCTAAAAGCGTAACTCTTGAAATTCCTTTCATGTATTCGAATGCGCATGTGAGCGCTCGGTATCAGCTGTGCATCGATGGCTTGTGATTTCCATGGGTGAGATGTGATTTTTAGCAGATTGATAATAGGCCAGTCTGGACTTGAGGCCGGATTTTGTCTGTGGCTTGAGTGCTGAGATTTTGTTTGTGTGAGCACGTGCATTTGGGGACTTATATGTCCGTTTGTGTCCTTAGTGATGGGAATTCGTGACTATATGACTACGAGGTGAGTGTGATTTGATGGTTAGATGTGTTCAGGTTGTTTGATTATGAAAAACGAATTGGGGAGAGATGTCGCAAGAACTATTGAGTATTCAACTTCTGTCTTGAGTGACATATAGCCTCGAGTTGTGAGTGTATTGAAGGACCTCTTATGTAGTTTAGTTGTGGGGTGAAGTGGATTTTCCTGTTGTGTTCTGAGTTCCTGGTGATGTCTTTTGAGCTGACCAATGCCCAGAAGCGTTCATGTATTTGATTAACAGTGTATTCAGCCGTGTTATAACTCCTTTGTTATTGTATTCATTGATGGCATCCTGGCGTACTCACGTAGCCAAGGGTATCATACTCAGCATTTGGGGATAGTATTATAAGGATTCAGGGAGGAGAAGCTCTATGCAAAGTTCTCCAAGTGTGAATTTTGGCTCAGTTCAGTAGCATTCTTGGGACACGTGGTGTCCAGTGAGAGTATCCATGTGGTCAGATGAGTGTGGGGTAGAGATTCCAGAAGCTCAAGATTTCTTTGACCACAATTCCAGTGTTAGTTCTGCCATTGGCTTCCGGTTCTTATACCGCGTATCTTGATGCCTCGAGGATAGGCATTGGTTGTGTTTTAATGCAGAAGGGTGTAGTGATAAGAATGTGCCGCTGAGACTTAAAATTAAGTTCTACAGGGTTGTAGTTAGACCGACTATGTTTTATAGAGACGAGTGTTGGCCGGTCAAGAACTCTTATACCCAGAAGCTAAAAGTAGCTGAGATGAGGATGTTGAGGTGGATGTGTGGGCATACTCGGTTAGATAAGATTAGGAATGAAGTTATTCGGAAAAAAATGGGAGTGGCCCCTGTGGAGGATAAGATGCGGGAGGCGAGGTTGAGATGATTCGGGCATGTTAAGAGAAGTATAGAAGCCCCAATTAGAAGGTGTGAGCGGTTAGCCTCGGTGGGCAGTAGGAGGGGTAGAGGTAGGCCTATGAAGTCTTGGGGAGAGGTTATTAGGTGGGACATGGCGCAACTGGAGCTGACCGAGGACGTGACCCTAGATAGGAAGGTGTGGAGGTCAAATATTAGGGTAGAAGGTTAGTAGGTAGTCGAGCGTTTCTCGTTGCCTTACTCAGTTCGCTAGCATTAGTGTTAGTATGTTATCTTTTATTTACAGATGGCGATTACTACCTAGAGTTTTACTGCATTCTTGGATTCGATCTTATTTCATCTTGCTGTTATTTCTACTTGTTGTAATTACCTTTTCTTTTTCAGTCATTCTCTATTCGAGGGTCTATCGGAAATAGCCTCTCTGCCCTTCCAGGGGGTAAGGTTGCGTACATCTTATCCTTCCAGACCTTACTCGTGAGAAACTACTGAGTTTGTTGTTGTCACGACCAAAATTCCCAACCCTCGGGATCGTGATGGAGCCTAAGACCATACTTTCTAGGCAAGCCAATGTTAGAGGGTTCCGCGTTTAAAACAATTTAAGACACAAAATGAAGTCTATTAATGTCCAATAAACGGTGCCAAAAATAAAGTATGAAATAATAAAACGGAACTCGAGACTAATACTAATATCCAGCTACCCAAGGTTTGGAGTCACAATTCACGAACTACTAAGAATTTACTACAAGTATTTGGCTCAAAGAAAATATATGATTGTTTTGAATTAAATAAAATAGTAAATAACTAAAATGGAGAAGACTCCAGGAATCTACGGACGCCAGCAGATCTACCCCGTGTCTCCGTGCAAAGGTATCAGCTACTACTCCAACTCAACTCTGACCGGTACCTAGATATGCACAAGAAGTGCAGAGTGCAGTATCAGTACAACCGACTCCATGTACTGGTAAGTGCCGAGCCTAACCTCGACGAGGTAGTGACAAGGCTATGACAGGGCATTTATAATATAACCTGTATACAATGTTTAATAAAGCAAGAAGGAAATTCTAAACTAAATGAACAATAACTTGCAGTAAATAATTAATTAACCCAACTATCTTTCTAGATCTAAGTTATAACCAATCCTTACGAAAATTTCCAAGTTACAATCTAAATAACGAAAAAGCAGAATATGGGAACAACAAAATAAAACAGTGAGTATTTCAGTCTTCGTCATATAACCAGTAAAACATGAGTATTCTCCCTTATTACCCCTTGTTACGGCGTGCAACCCGATCCCATCTGTCCACCCTTATTTCTCCTCAATATATATCATCCTTATTCCTCCTGTTGCGGCGTGCAACCCGATCCCACATGTCCACCCTTATTCCTCCTTGTTACGACGTTCAACCCGCTCCCACCAGACAATCACATTTCAACATTTATAATAAGGGTTTCACAAATTAAATCAAAGACTTTCACACTATTTATGTCTCAATAAATGTAAGCAGAAAGTTGTACTATTAAGAACTTCACCAATTATTACTACACAGCGAAACCAACCGAAATATATCATAAGACACGGACAACCAGCTCAACCATTAATGTGTCACAATGAAGCTAAGAAACAATTAATACTTTCAATTAAGTGAGGCAATATCTAGCAAAACAAGTAGACATGGAAGCATCAATAATCATGAAATAATTAAGACAAGAATATGATAAATTGGAAACGGGGAAGGGAACATGTCAAATAGATAATCTGGTGGCGCATAGGTACTCGTCACCTCACCTATACACCACACGCATGCAATTTCACATAGCATTTAAATAGGGGATTCCAAATCCCTCAAGTTAAAGTTAGACCAAACACTTACCTCAATTACGCATGCCACTCACTGCTCAAGTATAGATTTTCCTTTAGAATTCACCTTCAACCCACTCGTATCTAATCATAATTAGTTCAATATCGCTAATTGGTGATAAAGGAACTAACTTTAATGCAAACTTATGGTTTTCCTGTCAAAAGACAAAAATCGACCCTGGGCCCGCTTGGTCCAAACTCGGGGTTCGAACCAAAATCAGTTTGCCCATTCTCCCCCGAGCCCGAATATACCATTTGTTTTGGAATCCGACCTCAATTCGAGGTCTAAATTCCCAAAATTTGAATTTCCTGAGTTCTACCAAAATATCCCTAATTTCTACCATGTTAATTCTAGATTCTAGGTTTGAATCTTGTAAAAAGTTGTAAAAGATTGAAAGGAATTAGTTAGGAATCACTTACCTATGATTTGGAGAAGTTTGGGTCTTTAGAAAATCGCCTATGGAGGTTTAGGGTTTGAAATAATTGAAGAATGGGTGAAAATCCCGTCTAAGCCCCAACTTAACAGGCTGCAGATGTCGCAATTGCGACTGGAGCTCCGCATTTGCGAAGCTCGCAGATGCGAGATGTGTATCGCAATTGCGAACCCTTCGCATTTGCGACCACATCCCCATCGCATTCGCGGGCAGTGGTTCGCATTTGCGAGGATGGCCTTCCCAGGCCTCTTTCGCATTTGCGATAAAATTTCTCGCAATTACCAGGCATGTTAACTTCGCAATTGCGAAACCTAATCTCGCAATTGCGAGATCAGAGGCCTGCACCAGACACCAGATGCATCAACTATATTTTTCTAAGTCTAAACACTCCGTAGCCTATCCGAAACTCACCCAAGCCCTCGGGGCTCCAAACTAAATATGCACGCAAGTCTAAAAATATCATACGAACTTGCTCGTGCAATCAAATCATAAAAATAACACTTAAAACTATGAATTTAGCATCAAAACTCATGATTTCTCAAGAACACTTCAAATTCACTAACGTTACAACCGGACGTCCGAATCACGTCAAATAAACTCTAATTTCCATCAAATTTCACAGATAGGACTTAAATATCATAGCAAACATGTACCGGGCTCCGAAACCAAAATATGTGCCCGATACCAACCAGTTCAAACATTAATTCATTTCTTTATTTCCTTTAAAATTAATATAACAATTTTCTTCAAATATTGATTTCTAAAGCTAGGGACCTCGGAATTCAATTTCGGGCATACGTCCAAGTCCCATATTTTACTGCGGTCCTCCCCGGACCGTTGGAATGCGGGTCCGGGTCAACTCACTCAAAATGTTGACGAAAGTCAACAAAAAATCAAGTTTTAACTCTCAAAAATTATTATTTCATATATTTTCACATAAAAGCTTTACAGATTCACGTCCGGACTGCGCACATAAATCGAGGTGCTTAAAATTAATATTTTTAAGGCTAATAAACCCGGAATGAAGTCTTAATCATAAGATGACCCCTTGGGTCATCACAATCTCCACCTCTAAAACAAATGTTCGTCCTCGACGGACATAAAAAAGTACCTATGTTTGCGAACAAGTGTGGATATCTACTCCACATGTCTGACTCGGACTCCCAAGTAGCTGCCTCAACAGACTGACCTTTCCACTGCACTCGAACTGAAGGTAACTCTTTGACTTCAATTGACGAACCTGCCGGTCTAAAATGGATACCGACTCCTCCTCATAAGTCAAATCCTTGTCCAATTGGACAGAGCTGAAATCTAACACGTGGGACGGTTCACCATGATACTTTCGGAGCATAGACACATGAAATATCGGATGATTTGAGGATAACCCTGGAGGCAACGCAAGTCTATAAGCTACCTCCCCCACTTTTTCAAGAATCTTAAATGGCCCGATATACCTAGAGCTCAACTTGCCCTTCTTTCCAAATCTCATAACACCCTTCATGGGCGATACCCGAAGTAATACCCTTTCCCCGACCATGAATGCTACATCACAAACTTTACGATCGTCATAACTATTTTTCCTAGACTGATCTGTACGAAAGTGATCCTGTATAATCTTGACCTTGTCCAAGGCCTCCTGAACTAAGTTTGTACCCAATAACCGAGCCTCTCCCGGCTCAAACCATCCAACTGGCGACCTGCACCGTCTACCATATAATGCTTTATAGGTAGCCATCTTAATACTCGATTAGTATCTATTATTGTAGGCAAACTCCGCTAACGGCAAAAACTGATCCCAAGAACCTCCAAAATCAATAACACAGGCGCGGAGCATATCCTCCAAGATCTGAATAGTACGCTCGGACTAACCGTCCGTTTGAGGATGGAATGATGTGCTCAACTCAACCCATGTACCCAACTCACACTGAACCGCCCTCCAAAAGTGCGAGGTAAACTGCGTACCTCGATCAGAAATAATAGACACGGGCACACCGTGAAGGCGAACGATATCTCGAACATATATCTCTTCCAACCGCTCCGAGGTATATGTACTTGGCACCGGAATGAAATGTGTTGATTTAGTCAGCCTATCGACAATAACCCAAACAAAGTCGAACTTCCTCTGAGTCTGTGGGAGTCCAACAACAACGTCCATAGTGATACGCTCCCACTTCCACTCAGGAATCTCTATTTGCTTAAGCAAACCACCAGGTCTCTGATGCTCATACTTCACATGTATACAATTCAAGCACCAAGCCACATAAGCAACAATGTCCTTATTCATCCTTCTCCACCAATAATGTTGTCGCAGGTCTTGGTACATCTTGGCAGCACCCGAGTGAATAGAATACTTAGAACTGTGAGCCTCCTCGAGAATCAACTCATGAATCCCATCAACATTAGGCACACACACTCGAACCTGCATCTTCAACACACCGTCATCACCAACTGTAACCTGCTTGGAACCACCGTGCCGAACTGTGACCCTAAGGACCATCAAATGCGAGTCATCATCCTGCCGATCTCTCATACGCTCAAATAAAGAAGACCGAATGATTGTACAAGCTAAAACACGGTTGGGCGAAATATCCAACCTCACGAACTGATTAGCCAATGTCTGAATGTCTTAAACTAACGGTCTTTCACCGACCGAAATGAATGCAAGGCTGCTCATACTCACTGCCTTCCTACTCAATGCACCGGCCACTATATTGGACTTCCCCGGATGATACAATATAGTGACGTCATAGTCAATAACTCTAACCATCTCCTCTGCCTCAAATTAAGATCCTTTTGCTTGAACAAGTACTGGAAACTGCGATGATCCTTGAAAACCTTACACAGCACACCATAAAGATAGTGACTCCAAATCTTCAAATGCGTGAGCAATGGATGCCAATTCTAAGTCATGGATAGGATAACTCTTCTCATGAACCTTTAATTGCCGAGACTCATATGCAATCACCCTGCCTTCCTGCATCAATACTACTCCAAGCCCAACACGGGAAGAATCACAATATACCGTGAAAGATCCTGAACCTGATGGTAACACCAACACCAGTGTTGAATGGGGCACCTTTCTGGGTCAATTTAGTCATCAGGGCTGCTATAGATGAAAACCCCTCCACAAAACGATGGTAGTAACCCACCAAACCCAAGAAGCTCCTGATTTTCGTGGCTGAAGTGGGTCTAGGCCAGTTCTTGACTGCCTCTATCTTCTTAGGATCTACTTGAATACCTTCTGCTGATACGATGTGATCCAAGAAGGCTACTGAATCCAACCAAAACTCACACTTTGAAAACTTATCATACAACTAATTGTCCCTCAAGGACTGAAGCGCTATCCGGAGGTGCTGCTCATGCTCCGCCTGACTGCAGGAGTATATTAGTATATCATCAATAAACACGATCACGAAGGAATCTAGATGAGGCTTGAACACTCGACTCATCAAGTCCACAAATGTTGTTGGGGCATTAGTCATGCCGAAAAACATCACCAGAAATTCATAGTGCCCATACCTCGTCTGAAAGGCTGTCTTAGGGACATCGGATGCCCTAATCTTCAACTGATGGTAGCCCGACCTCAAATAAATTTTTGAAAACACCCTGGCACCCTGAAGCTGATCAAATAAATCATCAATCCTCGGCAATGGATACTTATTCTTGATAATGACTTTATTCAACTGTCGGTAATCTATACATATTCTCAACGATCCATCCTTCTTCTTCACGAACAAAACTGGTGCACCCTAGGGGGAGACACTAGGTCTAATGAAACCTTTATCAAGCAAATCTTGCAACTGTTCTTTCAATTCTTTCAACTCAGGTGGGGCCATCCGATATGGAGGAATAGAAATGGGCTGAGTTCCCGGAGCCACATCAATGCAAAAATCAATATCCCTGTCGGGTGGCATCCCTAGCAGGTCTGCAGGAAATACCTCGGGAAACTCATGAACAACATGCATCAAATCTATTGTAGAAGCCTCAACATTAGAATCACGAACATGAGCCAAATAAGCCAAACACCCCTTCTCAACCATGCGACGAGCCTTGGCATAATAAATAACTCTACTGGAAGAATGATCGAGGGTCCCTTTCCACTCTAATCAAGGCAACCCTGGCAAAGCTGAAGTAACCGTCTTGGCGTGATAGTCCAAGATGGCATAATAAGGCGACATCCAATCCATGCCCAATACGATATCGAAATCCACCATATCAATAAGCAAAAGGTCCACACTAGTTTCAAGACCCTCAATAACGACCACACACGATCTACAACAATAGCATCTCCCACGGGCGTAGAAACATAAACGGGGACACTCAAGGAATCGCGAGGCACAACCAAATATAAAGCAAAGTAAGATGACATATACGAGTAAGTAGACCCTAGATCAAACAGAACTGAAGCATCTTTATTGCAAACTAAAATGGTACCTGTGATAATAGCATCGGAGGACTCCGCCTCAGGCCTGGCTGGAAATGCATACAATCGGGGATGGGACCCACCGCCCTGAACCATGTATCTGGAAGGACCTATAATAGGCGGACCTCCACCTTTAACAATCTGGCCCCTACCTCTAGCTACATAACCCCTACCCCTGGCTGGCTGGGCATGTGGTGCTGCAGCTGGTGCCGGAACTATGGCACGAGAACTCTGGTATTGAAGTCGATTGCCTGAAAATCTCGGACAAGCTCTCTGAATATGCCCATATTCACCACACTCAAAGCATATCTCCTGATACTAAGGCTGGCACTGACGAGCCGGCAGACCACGATAATAACTCGGGAGAGGAGGTGCTCTAATAGGAGCTGATGGTGCACTATAGGCTGGTTGAGCAGAGGGAGGTATATAAGAACCACGACCACCTGAGGTACCTTGGGATGCCTGAAGTGCTGAATGAAATGGCATGGAAAAATGGCCTCTGCTAAAAGTAATCCCGCCTCCAGATGAGGCACCACTGAATCCACCGGAATGGCGAGGTCTCTTGTCTGACCCCTGACCTTCTAATCCGAGAACCATCTCAACTGTGCTGGCCACATTGGTCGCATCTTGAAAGGAAATCTCGCTCCCCGTCTCCTTAGACATCTGCAACCTGATGGGATGAGCAAGGTTCTCAATAAATCTCCTGACCCTCTCTCTCTCTCTCTTTCTCTCTCTGTGGGCAACAAAAGAATGGCATGTCGAGCCAAATCCACAAAGCGATTCTCATATTGGCTAACAGTCACACTGCCCTGCTGAAGACGCTCAAACTGACGACGGTTCTCCTCCCTGGTAGTGATAGGAAGAAACATCTCCAAAAAGAGGTGCGAAAACTGATCCCAAGTCAGAGCAGGTGGCCCAACTGGTCTAGTCAATAGATAATCCCTCCACCATTTCTTAGCGGAACCCGTCATAGGAAAAGTAGTGAAATCGACCCCATTGGTCTCCAAAATACCCATGTTCTAAAGAAACTCATGACAATTATCAATGTATTCCTTATGATCGTCTAAAGTGGCACCACTGATATGAACAGGAAAAAGCTTGATAAACCTGTCCAATCTCCATAAGGCATCGGAGGACATAGTTGTCCCAGCAACGAGCGGTGCTGCAGTAACTGGCTGAACTACCCCAACTAGATGAGCTGCAAGGGTCTGAATCTGAGGAGTAACTTGATCCTGAGTGTGGGTAGCAGGAGTCAGGACTCCTCCTCCAGCCTCAAATAAGGATGCTGCCCCGGGGAATGCACCAGTATGGGCTACACTCTCCATGATGCCCTTTAGTCGGACCGAGGCATCCAGAAGCACTGGGGTAGCAATAAACCCCTCTGGGACCTAAGCTGGTCCCGCTACAATGGTCTGAGCTGGAGCCCCCTCATCAATCTCTATCTGGGGCTCCGCAGCTGGAGTTGCTGCCTGAGCAATGGGCTGAGTCATGCCCCTACCTCGGCCCATGGCATGGCCTCGACCTCTGCCCCTAGTAGGAGTTGTTGCTGCTGGAGGACCTGATTGTTGGTTAGCGGAAGAAGAAACACGTGTTCTCGCCATCTGCGAGAGAATAAAAGGGTTCAATTAGTATTTGAGATAACAAGAATCATAGACAGAGTAGAAATAAAATGAGTTTGTTCCTAACTTTATAGCCTCTGAGAGATAAATACAGTCGTTTCCGTACCGATCGTTCAGACTCTATTAAGCTTGTTCGTGAATTGTGAGACCTAGGCAACCTAGCGCTCTGATACCAACTTGTCACAACCCAAATTCCCAACCCTCGGGATCGTGATGGCGCCTAACACCATACTTGCTAGGAAAGCCAATGTTAGGGGGTTCCGCATTTAAAACAATTTAAGACACAAAATGAAGTCTATTAATATCCAATAAACGGTGCCAAAAATAATGTATGAAATAATGAAACGGAACTCGAGAATAATACTAATATCTAGCTACTCAGGGTTTGGAGTCACAATTCACGAACTATTAAGAATTTACTACAAGTATTTGTCTCACAGAAAATATATGACTGTCTTGAATTAAATAAAATAGTAAATAACTAAAATGGAGAAGACTCCAGGAATTTGCGGACGCTAGCAGATCTACCTCGTGTCTCCGTTCAAAGGTATCAACTACTACTCCAACTCAACTCTGACCGGTACCTGGATCTGCACAAGAAGTGAAAAGTGCAGTATCAGTACAACCGACCCCACGTACTGGTAAGTGCCGAGCCTAACCTCGACGAGGTAGTGACGAGGCTACATCGGGGCATTTATAATATAACCTGTATACAATGTTTAATAAAGCAAGAAGGAAATTCTAAACTAAATGAACAATAACTTGCAGTAAATAATTAATTAACCCAGCTATCTTTCTAGATCTCAGCTATAACCAATCCTCACGAAAATTTCCAAGTTTTAATCTAAATAACGGTAAAAGCAGAATATGGGAAAAACAAAATAAAACAGTGAGTATTTCAGTCTTCGTCATATAACCAGTAAAACAAGAATATTCTCCCTTATTACTCCTTGTTGCGGTGTGAAACCCGATCCCACATGTCCACCCTTATTGCTCCTCAATATATATCACCATTATTCCTCCTGTTGCGGCGTGCAACCCGATCTCACTTGTCCACCCTTATTCCTCCTTTTTGTGGCGTGCAACCCGCTCCCACCAGACAATCACATTTCACCATTTATAATAAAGGTTTCACAAATTAAATCAAAGTCTTTCACAATATTTATGTCTCAACAAATATAAGCAGAAAGTTGTACTATTAAGAACTTCACCAATTATTACTACATAGCGAAACCAACCGAAATGTATCATAAGACACTAACAACCAGCTCAATCATTAATGTACCACAATGAAGCTAAGGAACAATTAATACTTTCAATTAAGTGAGGCAATATCTAGCAAAACAAGTAGACATGGAAGCATCAATAATCATGAAACAATTAAGACAAGAATATAATAAATTGGAAACAGGGAAGGGAACATGTCAAACAGATAATTTGGTGGCGCATAGGTACTCGTCACCTCACATATACACCACACGCATGCAATTTCACATAGCATTTAAGTCGGGGATTCTTAATCCCTCAAGTCAAAGTTAGACCAAACACTTGCCTCAATTTCACCGGCCACTCACTGCTCAAGTATAGATTTTCCTTTAGAATTCATCTTCAACCCACTCGTATCTAATCATAATTAGTTCAATATCTCTAATTGGTGATAAAGGAACTAACTTTAACGCAAAATTATGATTTTCCTAAGTTTTCCTATCAAAGAACAAAAATCGACCCCAGGCCCGTTTGGTCCAAACTTGGGATTCAGACCAAAATCAGTTTACCCACTCTCCCCCGAGCCCGAATATACAATTGGTTTTGGAATCCGACCTCAATTCGATGACTAAATTCCCAAATTTTGATCTTTCTGAGTTCTACCCAAAAATCCGTAATTTCTACCATGAAAATTCTAGATTCTAGGTTGGAATCTTTTAAAAAGTTGTAAAAAATTTAAAGGAATTAGTTAGGAATCACTTACCTATGATTTGGAGAAGTTGAGGTCTTTAGAAAATCACCTATGGAGGTTTAGGGTTTGAAATAATTGAAAAATGGGTGAAAATCCCGTCTAAGCCCCAACTTAACAGGCTGCTGATGTCGCAATTGCGACTGGAACTTCGCATTTGCGAAGCTCGCAAATGCAAGATGGGTATCGCAATTGTGGACCCTTTACATTACTGGAGCCTTCGCATTTGCGACTAAAATGTCGCATTGCGACCACATCCCCATCGCATTTGGGGGGCAGTGGTTCACATTTGCGAGGATGGCCTTCCCAGGCCTTTTTCGCATTTGCGATAAAATTTCTCGCAATTACCAGGCCTGTTAACTTCGCAATTGCGATAAAATTTCTCGCAATTACCAGGCCTGTTAACTTCGCAATTGCGAATTAGAGTCCTGCACCCAACACCAGATACATCAGCTATATTTTTCTTAGTCTAAACACTCTCTAGCCTATCTGAAACTAACCCGAGCCCTCGCTACTCCAAACCAAACATGCACACAAGTCTATAAACATCATACGAACTTGCTCGTGCGATCAAATCACAAAAATAACACTTAAAACTACGAACTTAGCATCAAAACTCATGATTTCTCAAGAACACTTCAAATTCACTAACTTTTCAACCGGATGTTCGAATCACGTCAAATAAACTCCTATTTTCATCAAATTTCACAAATAGGACTTAAGTATCATAACAAACCTGTACCGGGATCCGAAACCAAAATACGGGCTTGATACCAACGAGTTCAAACATTAACTCATTTCTTTATTTCCTTTAAAATTAAGTATAACAATTTTCCTCAAAAATTGATTTCTAAAGCTAGGGACCTCGGAATTCAATTCTGGGCATACGTCTAAGTCCCATATTTTACTGCGGACCTTCCGGAACCGTCGGAATGCGGGTCCGGGTTCGGGTTCGGGTTCGGGTCCGTTTACTCAAAATATTGACCAAAGTCAACTAAAAATCAAGTTTAACTCTACAAAATTATTATTTCATATATTTCGCATAAAAGCTTTCCGGATTCACGTCCGGACGGCGCATGCAAATCGAGGTACTTAAAATTAACGTTTTTAAGGCTAATGAACCCGGAATGAAGTCTTGATTCATAAGATGTCCCTTTGGGTCATCACAGTTGTTATTGTCGTTGTACTTAGATTTGTAAGAAGAGAAGAGGAAGGAGAACGAAGAGGAGGAGAAGTCTTATAGCCTGGTTGGCCAAGCTTTTTTTGGGGCCAAAAGTGCTTTTTTGGGCAAAAAATTGAGGTGTTTGACCAAGCTTTTGGAAGGAAAAAAAGTGTTTTTGAGGAGCAGAAAAAAATAGCTTCTTTCCAAAAGCCCTTTTCCGAGAAGCACTTTTAAGAAAAATACACTTAGAAGAAGTTTTCAAAAGCTTGGCCAAACACTAATTACTGCTCAAAAGTGCTTTTCAAATTAATTAGTCAAACACAAACTGCTTATCACCAAAAGTAATTTTTTTACGAACAGACATTCCCTTCTTCTTCTTCTTCTCCGCTTCTTCCTTTTCTTTGCACAAATAAGAAAGAGAGTGAATCACGAAAGAATTTGGATTTGCAACTTCAATAACTGCCATTTTCAAGCTAGCAAGTTGTTCTAAAGGATGTTGGCCTAACTTGGGCATCCTCCACCCTTTCAAAGATTTTCAAAATTACTCTAAGCCACTCGTGGATTGTTCAATGTGTAATAACACAGAAGGTTAGCTTGATAAGTAGCTGCTTTAGAAAGAGAGTGGGGTCATAAAAGGAGACATCATTATTCATTATATACACATTAGATAATGTACAACCAAAAGAACATTAGATATTTAATAAAGTTGGAGTATAAAAACAAAACCTTGTACTCACAGTCCTAGATTAAAATTATATACAATTTGGGTTTTGATATTAATTCAATGTCACTTACAGAAAATCCTGCCTAATCCACTAGCAGGGCCTAGCGGGTGGCGTTCTCTAGAGGTTTAAAAACTAACAGGGCCGGTAGGTAAAAACTAATTGTATTCGTTAGTAGAAAATTGTATAAAAAATTTTTATATATTTTTTATATCTTTAAGAGCAGTTCAAAATATAGTCTTTGTATTGATAAAAAAGAGCTTATACACGTGTAATAAATGTGGTGACTCAGCAGTCTATGTGGCGTAATGAAAACACGATAACTGGACAGGATCCTATGAAGAGGTATGGGGCAAAGAGGCACGGAATATGGCAGGTTAATGACAATAATCAACAGAGAATTGGAACTCCAGTTCTATCACCTTTAGGAACCCCACGGGGCTCAAGGGAGAATTCCCCAGACAGATCCACGGCTCAAAACAATAATAACAACGCAAATGAACAAACAGGAGAACAAGATCAGGTGAAGCAAATGGTTGGTGAATACGTGACTCAAGCTCTACAAGCTTTTATGAGAGGATTACCAGCTGCATCACCTGCGCCACCTCCTAACAACACCGCAACTATGGAAAACCCACAATCTGGGTTAGCCAACTTAGGAAGCGGAGGCGCTCTAAACGAATCCCTCGAAACAAGACCAGGTATGTCCAATAACCCAGAGTTACAATCTTTATTACTAACCTTGCAGAAACCGGTGAAGGAACAAAACGATTGAATCGAATAAATTACTGGAGTACCACATGTTATCAAAGGCATTGACGTTGATAGATATTCTCAACAACCTTGGAAGCCAAGTGCAGCGCCCCTGCATATTCCCAAGAAATTCAAAATGCCTGATGTTCCTAAATATGACGGGACAACTGACCCACGCGACCATGTGACTGCTTTTACCACCGGAGTGAAGGGCAATGACTTGCGAAGCAAGAAATTGAGTTAGTCTTGGTTAAGAAGCTTGGAGAAACACTTATCAAAGGAGCGTTAACCTGGTATTCTCTTCTCCTTGAAAATTCTATTATAAAATCGCATTCCGATGCGCAAAAAGTCGAAAAAAGAATGGAGGACATATTTAAAATAAAACAAGGAGACACTGAGCTACTTCGTGAATTTGTAGACATGTTTCAACGAGAAAGGATGTTGTTACCAAGGGTACCTGACAATTGGGCAACCATGGCATTTAAAAGCAATTTAAATGATAAAAGCTCAAAATCCATGAGAAGACTCAAGGAAAGCCTGAGAGAATTCCCAGCTACGACTTGGAACGATGTCTATAACAGGTATAGTACCAAGTTACGTATAGAAGAGGACACCATCACCCAATCAAGGGCTGAAGATCGCACTAGTTCCTGACGCTCCGAACCAGAGAGGAGAACAAGTAAAAATAGGTACGACCCTTATATGGGACCTTCGGGATGAGAAAATCGTCCCAGGTTTGAAAACGCCTGGTCAGAATATATACCATCAAACAGAGATACGGGCTCATCCTCATCAAGATCCATAAAGGATCGCGATGAACGAAGCAGAGGTAGTACAAGAGTTGGAGACCACAACTTCAATGTAAGTACTTCTGAATTAATCAAAGTACTGAGAAATATGGGCGATAAATCTGATGGCCCAAAGAAATGAGGTCAAACCCAAATAGAAGGAATCCAGACTTCTGGTATGAATTCCATAACGATCATGGACACAGAACTTCGGATTGCAGATTTTTGCAAGGTGAGGTAGAACAATTATTAAAACAGAGCTATCTAACATAATTGTTTAGTGAAAAAGGTAAGCTGGCATATATGAAGAACAGGCAGGAGCCCCAAAAACCACCATCTCCAAAATGAACGGTCAACGTGATATGTGGAGGTGAGGTGGTGAACAGAGTAATCTGCAAAAGAACCACAAAATTTACAATTACACACGGGAAGCGGATTCGTGAAGACTTGGAAGCAGACAATATATCATTCGATGATGCAGATATCAACGGATTAATGCTCCACACAATGACGCATTGATAATTTCCCTACTTATACATGACACTAATGTAAAAAGAGTGTTGATCGATCCAGGTAGCTCAGTGAACATCATTTTGTCGAGAGTTGTGGAAGAAATGCTAATGGAGGATCATTTAATCCCAAAAGCTCGAGCCTTATATGGGTTTGACAACTCTACGGTCATAACAAAAGGGGAAATTGAGCTTAGCACCTATCCGGAGGGAGTAATCAAAAATACTAGATTCCAAGTCATTGATACTGACATGGCCTATAACGTAATCATGGGGAGACCATGGATCCATGACATGAAAGATGTTCTATCTACCTTACATCAGGTAATTAAGTTCCCTTCCGAATGGGGAATTCAACAGATTCGAGGCGATCAGCAAACCTCAAGGAATATAAATTCCGTAGCATACTCTAACAAAAATAAAGAAGCGGAGAAATCAAAAGATAAAAGGTTCGTTCAAACAGGTACGGAAGCAACTGTTAATCATACAGGTATAGTAGAAACTGTTGTTCAAATAGGTGCGGAAGAAGGTAACCACGAGAAGGTGAACCAATTCACCACGGGAGGTGTATCAAACCATGCAGACATGGATTCCAGACCTGATGTCATTCAAGAGCCAGAAGAAGGCGAACACATCAAAACAGCCACGGAAGAGCTCGAAGTTGTTCCATTGTCTAAACAAAATCCCGAACAGAAAGTTCACATAGGCACGAGGCTAAGCCCCAGACGAAAAGGTAAGTTAATTGATTATTTAAAAGCTAATGCAGATTACTTTGCATGGTCCCATTCAGACATGACAGGTATCCCGCCAGAAGTGATGACTCATAAGCTAAATGAAGATCCATCCTTTGTACCTGTCAAGCAAAAGAAAAGAAAGCGGGGACCATTCAAGAACCAAGTGATTGACGAAGAGGTACAAAAACTCTTACAAATTGGTTCAATACGTGAGGTAAAGTACCCTAATTGGTTAGCCAATACTGTGGTGGTGCCCAAAAATAATGGTAAATGGAGAGTATGCGTAGATTATACGGATTAAAATAAAGCATGCCCTAAAGATTCATTTCCATTGCCACACATAGATCAAATGATTGATGCCACTGCAAGTCATGAATTGTTAAGCTTTCTAGATGCATACTCTGGTTATAATCAAATCAAAATGGATCCCTCAGACGAGGAAAAAATATCCTTTATTACAAACAGGGGGACTTATTGCTACAAAGTAATGCCTTTTGGCCTGAAAAATGCTGGATCCACATACCAAAGGTTTGTGACCAAGATGTTCCAGGAACATCTGGGGAAAACGATGGAAGTTTACATCGATGACATGCTGGTGAAATCAACACAAGCGGAAGAACATTTCCAGCATCTTTCAAATACCTTCAAAATTTTACGCAGGTATAATATGAAACTAAATCCAAAAAAATGCGCCTTTGGCGAAGAATCAGGTAAGTTTTTGGGTTTTCTTGTGTCAAATAGAGGAATAGAAGTAAATCCTGCTCAAATTAAAGCTATTGAGGAAATACCTAATATACTTACAAATAAAAAAGAAGTTCAAAGACTAACAGGCAGAATTGCAGCCCTGGGAAGATTTATTTTCAGGTCCTCGGAGAAATGTTTTAAATTCTTTTCAGTTCTTAAAAAGTAGAATCAGCTCGAATGGACTGAGGAATGTCAACAGGCTCTCAAGGATCTGAAGGCCTACCTATCAAAACCCTCGCTGCTATCAAATCCAAAAGAGGGGGAAAGGCTGTATGTCTATCTTGCCGTTGCAGAAATTACCGTAAGTGCAGTACTGGTAAGGGAAGACAAAGGTAAACAATCACCAATTTACTATATAAGTAAGTCTTTGTTGAATGTTGAAACTAGATACCCACATCTAGAAAAACTTGCTTTAGCTCTAATTATGGCGGCCAGAAAGTTAAGACCATATTTTCAATGTCATCCAATCACTGTTGTAACCTCATACCCATTGAGAAATATATTGCATAAGCAAGAATTATCGAAAAGACTAGCTAAATGGGCTATAGAATTAAGCGGGCATGACATAATATATCAGCTTAGGACTGCAATAAATTCTCAAATTCTAGCTGATTTCGTCGTTGATTTTAATAATAGAATTGTCCCTATATAAGTGTTACGGAAATAAAAAAGAGTGCCACTAGGGAGACAACTGAAACTTCAATTCAGAAGCAACCCTACGAGCACAAGGGCGCGGAGGTAAGTAACAAAGGATAATGATAGCGAGTAAGAACATCAGAAATACCGTGGGGTATACAATGTAATAAGCTCGCAGCTTTACAAGAGTCACAGGGTCTTCCCTAAGCACTACAACGAAAGACTAGCTGAGGAAATAAGGAAGAAGGCTTCAACATAAGCATAGTGACCAAAAGAAGAAATGGTCTTGTAACGACAGTCTCACTATAATATTGTATGCACTCCATAAGAAAGTGGCACCTATCGTGGCTAATGAATGGGAAGAAGATAAAAAAATCAAGAGTTGATAATTGAGATCATATGAGATACAGGGAACTCCAGTATTCATGGGAACTAAGATAAGCCAAGTATCCATGCAACACGTGGCAGAACGACCATGAAAAGTAATTGCTTACATTTAAAGACAACCGAGAAGGCATGAAAGGAAATCTATGGTGCTAGCATGTTAAAAGAAAGGGTGCGAGTAGTATAAATAGATATGCGTAGGTCACAAACTAAAGTATGGTACAACAACAAGGTTTTAGCTAGATAGGAGTAATGATAAGAAAATGTGAGTGAGAAGGTAACGAGAATAGGTAAGTCCTCGGGATTAAACCCATTACAACAAGAGAGCTGATGGTTTCCATAAAGTTATAAAAAGCCCAGTATAACATAAGTGAACTCAAAGGAGTTTAAAACTAGGAGCATTTAGAAGAGATGGAATGCTACCCTGGTAGTAAAGTAAGGGTGTAACTGTGATAAATGATAAGAGGATGACGTTTAGGTCTTTGATTAAGTAATGATTTTGAGAACAAGGATTTCATGAACTGCACGGGATTAGAATACTCTCATAGAATGAATCACATTGGGATGCTATAAAATACAGTTATTGGAGTGTAGTATCGTCCCTAAGTGGATCAGGACAATCACTTCAGATATTCCTCGATAAGACGTGAACCCTAGTGGCGATATATTACATAAGAGGTTTCAAGTTATCAGTGGTAGATTATAGATCAACATTAAGGTGATTCAACAATAGAAGGATGAAAGTTACAAAGTATGAGATGAGATTAATCTGTCATTATTAAGATAAACAGTAATAAGGAAGCATTAAATGACATAGATTTATATATATAGGATAAGTAGTGAGAGAGTAACCTGGGGTTGGGTGGCAGGCCTCGATAATAATAAACTGAAGTATGAGTTATAGTACAGTATGACCTACCTAGTTATGGTAAAGCCATAATCATAGATAACTGAGGTCATGAAACAAGATATAGCAATAGTCGTAAGTTCAATAAAGTACCAAGCAAAGAACTTTAGTACACCTATAGATGCCCAGAGGGTCAGCTAGTCATAGTACTATATATATTCACAAAGTAAAACCTAGAGATTGGTTAAAAGCTAACGGAAAAAGGAGATAAGAGTCGCATTGGCGCACATTTAAGGTTAGAATCGTACAGGCTACATGAAAGAAGGTAGAAACAGTTACGAGATTGGAAAACTTTCGACCACAAGTCGTTGTGTGAGGAAGAGGCCTAAAGGGGGAAATGCTCTAACCTTTGGATTTATTCACCGAACAGCTCCCTATATAGCAGAGACAATATTAAAGTATTCATAAAAGCTATTGTTTAAGACACAGATAAGTGCATCAGTCAACATTTGAGGACGAATGTTCCAAAGGGGGGAATAATGTTACACCCCATAATTTCGTACGTGAGAGTACGACGTAAGTCAATTGATTTAAGCTCAGAAATGAGATCGTCTTGGAAAGTACATAAAGTAAGTTAATCATGTTACCTTGGAGGTTACAAATATTTAAGATCATGAATGATGAGTACCAAGAGGGTTGGAAAGCTTAGAAGCTAAACCAATTGAAGAAAATAAGTTTCGTCGAACGTAGACGAGTTTGGAATGTTATAACATGTACTTTAGGGTGAGACTATGGTTCATTACATGATAAGGAGGTTATTATATGAGTTATGTTTGTCATATGATAGTAATGTGCTACGTTTTGAAGTCAAGCAAGTTGTGGAACAAAAGTTGGCAAAGGTCTTCACAAATTACATTCATAATGTGCTGAAAAATAGTCAAATGTAACTTAGATTTCCTACCAATATACTTGGAATTATTGGATTATATACCGACCAAATTGAATATCTATGAGTCTAGTTTCCAACGCATTAAACCGTTCATCTATACGATATAGGAGTAGATAGATATTTGTAGTTTCGCGAGACTGCGCAGACATCATAAGTGACAAGTAGGTGGGTCACTAAAGCTTTTTGAGCAATACATTTCGTGTGTTATATGAGGTATTATTGGTACATATTATATACCAAATTGAAGGTCTTGGAATTTAGTTTCCAACACTCTTAACCTTTAGTTCATACGATATCCAGATAAAAAGATATAAGCATCGGAATATGGGCCAACGCTAGGGTGCCAAGCTAGCACCTCTTTGACTTTTCCAAAGTTGATATATATAAGTCTTAGGTCGGCTTTCTCTTCATTTTTCAGTATAACGCGACCAGAGAACACCCATAAAAATATTCGTAAGCTCTCTTCTAGGGTTTCAAAGAAGATTATCATCCCGGGCATGAAATCGAGAAGCGATAACATCAAAACGATCCCTACGACGTAAGTGTCATTATACCGCCTCTCTGTTTTCTTTGTATTTAGAGTTTTGGAAGGTACTTCATAGTTAAGACACGTCTAATATCTGTATTTAAGTGTTAAAAAATCAATGAAGGTTGATAAATGTGTTTCCTAATAGTTAGAACTCACGGGACGGTGATCAGAAGCCATGAGTTCGAATTATTTGACTTGTAGTGGACTGTTTGTGGGTTGTTTCGTGTTGGCCTCTTGTGCTGTTGTTTTATGGAGTTTTGGAGGATACAAAGGTGTGGGAAAACAACACATAATGACGTAATGGTGGGCTGGTTGTTCGTCGTTATTTTTTTTAAGGTTGTTTGAAACTACTTTTGTTGATGTTTCATGTATGAAGTGATTAGGGTGTATAGACTGTTTTGTGATATATTGTGGTGGAGATAAGGTTGGGAAATAATGAATACATGTTGTTATTGTTTTGTTCTTGGTGTTCTTGGTATATGGTATTGGATGAGGGCCTTGTTACACGGGAGATGCTGCCCGAATTTACGTAAATGAGCTACTAGCTTTAGTTACAGACTTGGCCTTTGCTCACTGATTTTGAATCTCTTTATGATATGATAGATTTAGTCGACTTGTTTGAAGAGTTTCTTGGAAGATTTTAAGGACTCAACTTGGTTAAGGTATGTTAAAACACTTCCTTCTTTCTTTCGGCATGATCCAAAGTGAAACGAACGTACACAATACGCTATTTCATAACGAATCTACTTTTAGCAACTAAGGTTGTCCATGTTGTTCTTTTTCTATAAAGTTATTGTAAGAAAGTATGTATGATCTTCTAATCCTAGTGAAGTTCATAATGATGGTATGATGTCCATAATGTTAATCGAAGGTGCAACTACCTTTTGCCACTTCGAAAGGTTTAGAGCGTGGTTCCATGAGTCCAACATGCATTATATATAGTATCTATTTTACTCTACCGAGCCGCGCTATAGTCGGCCGGGTACGACACCTACTGGGCAACCACTGATCAATTGGGTTTACCGAGCTCCACGTGGCCGGGTACGATTTTACCGAGCCTTATGATGGCCGGGTATGTTTTTACCGAGTCCTCTTCGAGGCCGGGTATGATATGATGATGATGATGCCTACAGAGGCATATATTTTTAAGCATTTTTGTATATATATGTATCATGCATTTCATGTGAGTAGCCCTCAGAGGTGCTCATATGCTACAGGTTGTATCTCATCTATCTCACTTTACATTACTGTTCTTATTTATGCTTTCCTTCCTTACATACTCAGTACTTTATTCGTATTGACGTCCCTTTTGCCTAGGGACGCTGCGTTTCATGTCCGGAGGTCCCGATAGACAGGTTGAGAGTCCTCGAAGTAGGCTATCATCTCAGCAGAAGATGTTGGTGCGCTCCATTTCCTCCGGAGTTGCTCATTGGATCAGTATGATTTAGACATGTATTGAGCGGTATGTCGGGGCCTTGTCCCGACCTTATGATGTTTATGTACTCTTAGAGGCTTGTAGACATATGTCATGTACGTAAAAGATTGTATGGCCTTGTCGACCTATGTTCAGTGTACGAGTGATCATGTCAACCTTATAGGCCCGTATGTCACATGTATAAGTATCTATATCATGTTGGGTCGTCCTATGTCTAGCATTTCCTTATATTTTATTTCGGTTATCTCATGACGACCCTTTTGGAACATTTACCCATGATAGAATGATAAGAAAGATATGTTATGTTGGTACTCGGTTGAGTAAGGTACCGGGTGCCCGTCACGGCCCATAGTTTTGGTCGTGACACCTTTTTATATATAGCGCATGAAATTCATGCGCTATACCTTACCGACACGTTTTTCCGTTAAAGTATAGCGCATGTATTTCATGCGTTATATATAATTTTCAAAAGGCGGTCAAAGTACAGTTATATCACATATATTAGATGCGTTATACCTTAATTTGAAAAGACATATGGGTATAACGCATCAAATATATGCGCTATACCTGTTTTAAAAAATGGGCCAGTCTCATTCTTCGGGACATAAGACAGAAAAGGTCCCCCCCCCCCCCCCCCCAAATTTTAAAAGCTTATAGCTCCATAAGATCGCACTCCTATTCTTTATCAACGTATCTCGTCGCAGCAAAACCACCATGTTGAAAGCACTTCATGGCATGTGAGCATGAAAAGTGATAGATCGACTATTTTTCACTCGAACATAATCTGCTGGATCCATTGATGGTGAGGGTGTTATTACCGCGATTTTGATTCAAACCGGTGCGAACATGTGTTGCAGTCATCCACATTAAATCAAGTAAGCTCTTGTTCGGATAATCCTGCTGGAAGTTGGCGTTCAAGTGCCTAACACAGTAAAGGTGGTAGGCATACGATTTCTTCCATGAATCCAAGTCAGTACAGAACTTAAAATCTCACCATACGATCGGATATTAGACAAATACCTGAACGCTGTCTGACAATGTGCTCCTTCTAGTGGTTCAAAAATCATATCCAAGTCTCTTGACTTTCATTGGCACAAATATCAAATGCGAGGGGAAATATGCTTCAATTATCATCTATTGCAACAACAATCAACACCTTAATATCATACTTTCCATAGACATGTGTCGTCTATGGAGATTACAGGCCAACAATGCACAAAACCATCAATGGCTGGTTTAAATGCCCAGAAAACATATCTGAATATTTTTTCTGGTATTCCTGGATTTCGCTAAGCTTCCATTCAACAACAACCCCGGGGTTAAAGTGTTGTAAAGCAGCCATGTATTTGGGTAGAGTTGGCAAATGACTTATCCCAATTACTATAAATAATCTCACACACACGTTTACGCTTGAGAAATACCTTTCTTTTGGTAATGGTACAACCATATACATGGTGAACAAATGTTATACACTCTTTAATCTTGTACCTTATGGACGATTCAATGTGTAGAATCAAGACAAGAGAAATCAAGTCAACTTTCAAGTTAAAATGATTCCCATTGAATGTGTTTATATCACAAGTATGGTTGCCAATGTATTTCCCCACCATCCACATATTTGTTTTCAACTTTCTCGCAGCATTCACCTACAACCTTGAAACCATCTACGACAAATAGCCTTATATACTTGCGTAGATGACTCATGAACCTCGATCTCACGATAATGTTTTATGTTGTAAATTCGGACTACGGTTTATCAGCAAAAAGCATATTCTTTGACAGTTCCGTTGGTCTAAATCTTCCCACATTACTGTCTGGATGTCATCAAGATACTTTGTGAGGGCATCCACATATGGCATACTGAGCAACTGATCAATATAGGGAATCTTCCTTGAATGACAGGACACATGGGACTCGTACACTCTGGGTTTAACGTAGATGGAGTCTACGTATATGGAGTATGCTCACTGGTGGCATCATGCTCCCTCGTCAAATCAGGTTGTTCATTCTCATTCTCATTAACAAAATGCGTTTCCTCATCATCGTCACCCTCATCAAGAAAGGATGTATCATCTCCAGACTCGTCAACATTGTTGTCATAATCATTATCATCTTCCTGACTCTGTGCATCCGCCGAATCCTGATTAAATATATCATCTTCGGGCAAACGAATAAGGACATGACCTCAGGCATACGGGCCTGAAGTAGCAAAGGCAATCACAGAAACTTCAGCATTCTAGGCTTTTTCAAAAACTTCAGCAGAAGTGCTGAAGTTATTTAGTTCATTTGTAAAAACTTCAGCACTAAATAAGCTGAAGTTTTGTCCTGGATTAATTAGTTTTGCCATAAAGCTTTTTCAAAAACTTCAGCATCTTAGTTTATTTGCAAAAATTTCAGCATTAAATAAGCTAAAGTTTAGTTTTGCAATAAAGCTCTTTCAAGAACTTCAGCAGAAGTGCTGAAGTTATTTAGTTCATTTGTAAAAACTTCAGCACTAAATAAGCTGAAGTTTTGTCCTGGATTAATTAGTTTTGCCATAAAGCTTTTTCAAAAACTTCAGCAGAAGTGCTGAAGTTATTTAGTTCATTTGTAAAAACTTCAACACTAAATAAGCTAAAGTTTTGCACAAGCATAAGGAAGACGACGCCTGACGTTATAAAAATTAGAGTATAGGTTAAATAATTTTGAAAATATAAGTATATGTTAAATGGGGCGACCAAATAGGACGCCCCGTACAATTTATACTCTTTTGAGTGACTATTTAGTGTCATATCCACCGAAAAAATCAAAGGGCTTTTTTAATGAGACATTTTCGTTCCTATACCATATAGGAAATTATATTACTAAATATGTTCATGATTTGAAAATTACCCGCCCTGTTAATAGTTTTTTTACAAAACAGATACAATGCATTAAATACAGAATCTTAGTAGATATAATCTTCCTATTTAGGCGCTAAAATTAAGGAAGTAAATATTCTTTCAGATATTTCATTAAATAAGGAATCATTGTAGTATTAAAATTCCTTATTTAGGTGCGCTAATATTGGGGAATTAAAGATTCTTTCAGAAATTTTCAAACGCAAATCACGCTGTATTAATTTTCGTCTCTTTCTATTCAATGTACCCAGTTTGTAGATATTTTGTAGATAAATTGTAGATTATTTGTATTTTGATTGTAGATGCTTTGTTTTTTGTTTTCACAAATTAAAAATGACTAAAACTTCTACAAATCTTCTGCAAAAAACGCAATTATGTCGAAAATCCCAATTAAACTACAATCGAATGAGAATTGGGTGATACGATATTGAGATCTGTTTGACTTTGTAGTTTATTTTTAGTTTTTTTGTAGAATTTTTGTAGATGAATAGAAAATTTTATAGTTATATTAAATGTGGTTATTATGATGTTTAGAATACAATTTGTCTACAAAAAAACTATACATTAACTACATTCTGGACATTATCTACAATTTAACTACAATTTAACTACAATTTATCTACAATTTCTGTAATATGTCTTCTTCTTCTTCTTCTTCTTCTTCTTCTTCTTCTTCTTCTTCTTCGAGATTCAATCTGAAAATCAGTCAAAACCAAGTCCCATCTTCACCAAAAACCCTCAAAATTGAGATATAAACTCCAAACCATATTCCCGATTATTTTCAACAACACCCAATCCAAACAAATAATGATTTTTGAAAACCCAAATTTGAATTCAAGCTTTCAAGCTTTTTAATGGCTGTCAATGGTGGATTTGAGAGAAGAAAAGATGAAGAACATATATATGATCGCCAATTTCTGAAAACGATGAAGAACAGAATGTAGCAATTTCGACTTGTTGAATCTCGAAGGTCTGAATTCTACAATTTGAAGAAGAAGGAAGGGAGAAGAGGAAGAAAGGGGAGGGGAAAACGGCTGGTTACAAATGATGGGGAGAGAGAAACGTGGGATATATGGACACCTTTAATTAAGGAGTAAAAATCTGCCCATTAATTATACCCCTTTAATTAAGGAGTAAAAAACTGCCCATTAATTATAATCCTAAATTAATTATGGTATAGATTTGGTAATTTGGTATACTAAATATAATTAAATCAAACCTTAAATATGGAGGGTGATAAGGTTTCATATATGGTATAAGAATGTAAAAATTTCTTTTTTAATTTCATTGCAGCCCAAACCCCAAAGGACGCGAACTACTCTGGCTTTATGTTTAAAGAAAAAAGAAAAGGGAAAAGAAAAAGACGTCATGACAGGCTAATTTAATTGACTTTTAAGCATAAGCTATAAGTTAAAATTTGTAGAGGGTGTTTGGAATTGGCTTTTAAGTTGTCCAAATAAACTTTTAAGCTCATTTTAATTTTTTTTAGTGTTTGGCAAAGCTATAAAATGCTTAAAATAAGTTAAAAGCTGCTTAAAACAAGTCAAAAGCAATAAGTTGGCAACCATAACTTAGAGCCCGTTTGGATTGGCTTCAAAAAAGTGGCTTTTAAACACAAGTGCTTAAAAACAGCTTTTAAGTGCTGGAGCTTATTTTATGAATAAGCAGTTACATGTTTGGATAAAAGTGCTGAAACTTAAAAACAGCTGTTGAAGTGTTTGGCAAACAAGTGCTGGTAAGCACTTTTTTTTATTAAAAAGATAAAAATATCCCTAAAGCTGTTAACATTATAAAGGAGCTGATTACAGGAGTGACAATTATATATAAGTATAATATATAAAAAAAGAAAGATGAAAATAAAAATAAAAATATATTTTAAAAAAAAAATTCGGGGGGGA
>ML273842.1:27500-83743 GCA_005239495.1 Nicotiana undulata | reverse complement strand
AAAAAAAAAATTAGAAATTTAAAAATTACGAAAAAAGTAAAATACAAAAAATTCTTGTGTGGGGGGAGGGGGTGGGCGGGGGACAGGGGTGTGGGGTTACAGAAAAAAACGTAAAATTGAAAATTAAAAAAAAAAAAAAAATTCTTGTGCGGGAGTGGGGAGGGGTGTAGAAAGAAAAAAAGAAATTTTAATAGTTTCTTTGACTGAGGATAATTTTGGTATTATAAAAACTTATAAGGGACAAAATAATAATTTTATTGGTCAAACTAAAATAGTTTTTAAGCCAAAATAAAAAAAGGTGGGATCAACCAACTTCTTGCTTTTGGCTTTTTTAAAGCACTTTTTAGCTTTTTTTTTTGCCAAACACTCCATTTAATAAAAAAGTGCTTAAAAGCTGGTTTGACCAGCTTTTAGCCCATCCAAACACCCTCTTAGAGCCGGTTTGAATTGGCTTAAAAAAAGTAGCTTTTAGCATAAATAATTTTTAAGCCAAAAAGGCTCTTAGTTTTTGATTTTTGACTTATTTTTGTCATTTTAACTTAAAAATAAGTGAATAAAAGTAATTTTATATTTTATCAAAAACACTACAAAATAAATTAAAATGTATTTGGCTTACAAAAAACTTAAAATAATCCTTCCAAACGAGCTCTAAAACTAAGAGAATAAAAAAAAAAAAGATCTTTATACAAATAGTCGGTCATATTAATTATTTATTTTTATAGATATATATATATAAATTATATATTGATTATGCATAATTATACACATCATAAATTATGCACATATTATACTATCACCGGCACTGACTATTTTCAATTTAATTTGTTTGGGTAAGCGGCTATTTGGTTAATTCTTCATTAAAAATAGGTTCTCGTGTTATTGGTCAGTGGCATTTCCGTGATATTACAGAATAAAGGGGCATATTCAAATATCCCCGATATATATTAACGTCAAGAGTGACGTGTCAGACTCATCAATTTCGAAATCAAAACGAGTCTTCCAAACCCTACACTAGACGCCCATCCTTTTGAAAAGAAACACACCGTCCTTCAATCTCTATCGTCCAATATCCCTCCACGTCATCAATCCGTGTCTCTCGAAATCAACGGCTGAAAAACAGTCTCCCAACAAACACATTTTAACCCTATACTTTGGTTAGTTAACTCAACCCTGGTTACTCTTGTTCCCCAAACCCTGACTCGGCCTCGAGTTTTCTCGACTCGCCTCCCCCAATATATCAAGCGATAGAGTAAAGAGTTTTTAGAGAGAGAAATTAGAGAGAGAAAGAAAAAGAAGAAAATTAGGTTTTCTATATGTATTCTCCTTTGCCGTAGAAGATACCGGAAAAGTTTGAGGAATTTAACTTCTAGTCCTAACTTTTATCTATATTTCAATTTAGTCCCATAGTTTTCAGAAAATTCGTATCATATGAGTTCTGGCTCTGATTAATGGACGAGATTTGGGAAAGAGCGGTGGAGACGGCGTTAGACGGCGAGAGAAACTTCGGTTCTGTGCGAACCCTAACGTTAGACGGAGCTGTTAAGTGTATTCATGGTAAGTTACCTCCTCCGTCGATTTTCGAGAAGTTTCAGAATCTCGAGCACCTGTCGATTGCAAACATCGGTGTTTCGTCTCTAGAACAGTTTCCTCGGCTACAGAATCTGCAAAAGTTAATTTTATCGGACAATAGAATCGCCGGAGGCCTCGAGTTCCTCGTAGATGCTGGTTTAAATTCACTCCGGGACCTCGATTTGTCGAATAATCGGATTCAGGATATCGACGATCTCCGGCCGTTGGCTGAACTCCGGCTTGTGTCGCTTGATCTCTATGAATGTCCGGTTACGCGAGTTAAGGACTATCGATCTAGGGTTTTTGGATTGATTAGGTCGTTGAAGTATTTGGATAAGATGGATGCGGAGGGGAACGAGAGACCTGAGTCAGATGATGAGGAGGAAGATGAAGAGGATGATGAGGAGGATGATCCGGGGAGTGGGGAAGTTGATGGAGAAGATCGGACTTACAGGCTGAATAATGGACATAGGGTTGGGAGTGAAGGAGTTGTAGATGTGGATGAGGATGAGAGTGATGCTGATGAGGAAGAAATGGAGATAACTCGAGGGATTAATGGGTCGAAACATGATGGTTCGAGTTCGACTCACCACTCAAATGGTTTTCGAGTAGAGGCGGTTGGGGATGGAGAAGACGATGATGATGATGAGGATGATGAAGATGAGGATTTTGTGGAGGAGATAGATGAAGAGGGTGATGAGGAGGATGTAGTGGAGGTTCATGAAATAGAAGACAGTGATGAAGAGGAGGATGGTGTGGAAGATGACGAGGACGATGATGATGAAGATGACGATGAAGAGGATGAGGAAGAAGTTGATAATGATGATGGGGATTTTGCGGAGCCAGAGAGCACGGGGAGGTTAAATAGCACTGAAGGGGAGATTGATGGGCATGAGCAGGGGGAAGATGATGCAGATGAGGATGATGATGGGGAGACAGGGGAGGAGGAGCAAGGTGTTGAGGAAGATGGCGATTTCGATGATGAAGAGGAAGCTGAAGATGAGGTGAAAATATCTCCTGTTTTATGTAGTTATGTTTTCATTTTAATGTGTTACATGTCATATTTGGTTGTTTAGTTAGAAGGCTTTCTTGCTAGTCTATATTAAGCGTAATTTATTCTGTTTTATTTGCTAATGTGTGGATTGTTTATTTTGTGTGTTAGTTTTGTTAATTTCTCTTACTATTTGTTTTTTAAGATATGCATGTCCTGCAATGTTTGAAAATTTTCTAATTTATGGTATTTTCTTGCTTCAATCTGTGTGATTCATGTGCTTATTGCTGCCGGAAAAATTGTCATCTTATTTGATCTCAATAACCATTGATCAATTTGATCGTTCACGATAACTACTGGAAATATCAGTAATTTTTGGTAGCATACTGGTTAGAAAGTGTTGTAAATATTAATTTCATGTTAGTATGAACCTGGAAGTTTTGGTGCACAGGTGGTTTCTGTTGCAACCTTAGAAACCAAGCTGATATTCTGAATCTTTTTTAAAAAGTGGTAATTTCTTATTAGATCAAGGTGGTGTGGAATATTTGTATTATTTCTGCTTGAATTGTATTATTCTACAGAAGAGTGACTAAAGAGGGGTTAATCAGAAGTTGTACGAGAGGAATAACTTTTGACACGATTTATTTGTGTGAGATCTTGACCATAATTTGGTTATTCTGCCCAAGTAATGCGCTTGCAGATACTCGTTAAAAACATTCCTGCAAAAGAAGGTTCCAGTTGGATTATATTTTGATTGGTGAGAGATTTTCTGAGAATTCTCTAAAAGGTTTCTTTCTCAATATTTATACTTGCAAACTAAATACTAAGGCTCTAAGTGCAGTGATCTAGATCCACAATTTTCCTTGTCTTTTGTGGTCTGCTTTTGTCTTTGTTCCTCCTTTTCTTCCTATTAGCTTATTGTTTTTATGCACAATCTCTTGATTTCCAAAATTTTTGAATCTAAAGTTTGCTGTGATCTGCCCTGTCCCCGTTAGCTTATTTCTCTCGAAAGAAACTTCCTTGAACTTCTTTTTTTTGGTGGTTATCTCCTCCTGGCTTAAGATAGTATTATCAGTTACTTACAAAAGGGATGTTGGATTATGGTGTTTTTAGTCTTTCATGTTTTTGTTTTTTTTGAATTGGTTGGATTATGGTGTTTTTAGTTTTTCATCTTTTTGTTTGTTTTGAATTGATGTACTTTGATGGATCTCCGACCAATTCATTTTTTGGACTTTTACTTTTCTGCCATCATATCCCGTAGAGGTGACCATGTCAATTACCAAAGTATAGGGAATGTTACCTTGTCGAATCTGCTACTTATGTGCTATTCTGCATTTTCTTAGTTTTCATCAAGTGGTTCTATTTTCTGACTAAAAATTCCTTTTTGTTTTTTCCCCTTTCTGTCATAATAGGTCATTATCTTCCTTGTTTTTTTCCGGAAAGGACTGTTGAAATTTGCTGCTATGGCATATGCGTTGTTGAATTCACTGCTTATGTTCCTTCCCACTTTTCTGCCTTGGTGTCATTGGTTATTTTATATATTTTTTCTTGCTGCTAAAAAATATGTTTTCTGAGTTCTATTGACCTAAGCTTCATTGGCATATTTAAATGATCTACTTCCACAGATGTGTTTTATGGCATTTTGATTTTATCTGAACCTTGGTAATTGTTTTATGGTTAATTTGGTTATCATGATCTTGGTTTTCTCCTTAAAATTTTGCATCTTAGGGTTTTGCAGTATATCAGCTGACCACACTTTTCTTGGTTTGCTGAGCTTACTTTGCTAATTTTCATTTAAATGGCAGGAGGAAGATAATGGCAATGGCTACCTTGTTCAACCAGTTGGTCCTATTGAAGTAGATGATGCTGAAGGCAGTGATATGGAGCCAGTAAATGGTGATGAAGATCCTGAGTTGGAGGAAGAAGTTGAAGATGAAGAGGACGACTATGGCGAAGTTCAAGAGCTGCCACCTTCCTCTTCTCAAAAGAGGAAGCGGGATGATGACGATGATGACGGTGGTGAAGAAGATGACGATGAAGAGTATGCAAAGTCATCCAAGCACCGTTAGTGACTATCTGTGGTGGGTTTGATGAAAGAGATGAACTTGAGGAATAGATCTGGAGAATGGAAGTAGTTAACTGTTGAGCATCTTTTAAAGAATGGAAGTAGTTAAGTTGAGCATCTTTTCATGGACAGGACTCATGTTTTGGTGGGAAATTCAGGTCTAAGAGGTATACGAATATTCAAAAGGTTGTTAGTAAATAGTGGCCGTTGTGTTGTGATTCAAATGGCAGTTGATGGGAGATCCAACCCGCTCCATGAGTAGGCTGTTGGAGGGGAATTTGAATTGGGGGAAAAGCTAAAAGAGAACTTTGGCTAGTTCTTCTTCTACAATAGAATTAGTGATAGGATTTGTTTTCCGCCTTTTTTCTTGAATTTAAAAAGGACGCTTTGCTTTTCCTGGGGGATAGTTTTTAATTGGCTTGTAAAACAGTCTTGTGGATAGTTGTCTCAGTTAAGGGTGACCGCTTATCATTGTGATGAGTCCGTCCTTGATCGAATTATGTCACATGCAATTTGTTGTCAGCCTACTTTTACAGCTAATTTTTTTGGCAAACTTGCAGGTGGTGCCAGATGGCAGCTGTTTGTGTGTCCATTGATTGCACCTAATAGCTGGTCTTCCAACCATGTGGGCGAGCCATGATATTGTACCAACCGGTCGAGAATATCGTTTAATAAAGAAAAAATAGAGAGGAAAACAATGGTCCCATGCGCAAAAGAAGGAAAAAAAGGAAATTCCGCGCTTATATTCTACTCTAAAATTTTATTCCACTTGCCCGCCTATATGCATAGATAGAGGCTGGATCGGTTTGGCGTCATGTCGTAAAAGTATTGTTGGGCTTGGAAGCCCAAAAAAAACTGTTGGTGGTCAAATGATGAAAGAGGATATACGCCTGGAATGGATTGAGTTGCTACGTTGGAAGGTGATTAAGGGGAGAGCAGGGCAGTGGGTGTATTTAATTTGGGCCGGCTTAAGTATAGCAGGCTTCGGCCTTTGGTCCAAGTTGTCAATGCGCGTGAACTTCACAAGCTGCAGCGGTTTGCTGGTTGCGACAAGATGGGATTCCTCTTTGTTTGTTTATTGTTTATTTGTACTTGTAAATTGTAATTTTAAAGTAAATTAAAAAGAGATGTAGCGCGTGCGCGCTTGGATTATTTTTGATTTCATGAACTTTGATTATTGAATTCAAATGAATGGTATACATCCTTGGACTCCTGCTCCCCCCCCCCGCCCCCCCCCCCCCCTCCAAACCCACAAAAAGAAAAAGAAAAAGACCCAACCCCCAAAAATAGGAAATGCGACGAGGCTGATTATTGTCATTACATAAAGTGGTATTTCCTTGAAGGAATAGGTGCCACGACGTAGTGGTCGAGAAATTACTGAATTTTAATCTCATATTACGATTCGAATTGTAATATATTGGTCACTAAACATTTTGGTTTATAGTGTAATTATTTTACGTTGTCCGTTTTCTATTTATATCTGCTCGGGCAACTTTTATGATGTTGAAGTACAGTAAATATAAATATAAAGGAGGCGTAAACAAATGAAGTGCTATTCCCTTCGTTTAAATATTTGAAGGATTTTATTTGAGACGTTCAACTTTTTTGCTAAACTTTTTCTTAATTCAGACATCTATTTTCTTTTTAAATCCATTAAAACTAACATTCACATAATTTTGAAAGAAATAAAAGGTACTAACTGACACCTTATGATAAAAAATATTAAAATGTTGTGATTAAAGAAAAAACGTTCTATAAAATAATACTCCACTATACTACTTTTGAAATAGCAAATAATGCCAATATCTTGCACATATATTGAGACGTCCAAATAATTCTGTACTTGTGTTATTTCGCACACCCACTCTCCACCTCAGAGGTACTCAAATTTCATTACCTTTTATCCCCTCTCCCCCAACTCATTTTTGAAGTCTCTAACAATGTTAATCTTCTTAGCCCCATCATCTCCAAAGTGTATTCCATCACAAAAACACAACTACAATTGCTATGTCAATCCCAAAACAACTCACTCCCCTTCACCATTCAAGGTCAAATCCATGGCTAAAGAAAGCCGCGAAACCTCAAGTTCCATTGAGAAAATTGCTATAGTAGGTGGACTAGTATCTACACCAGTAATTGGATGGTCTCTTTACACTCTAAAAACAACCGGGTGTGGTCTGCCACCTGGACCTGGTGGTTCAATAGGTGCACTTGAAGGGGTGAGTTACTTAGTTGTGGTTGGAATTGTGGCTTGGTCACTCTACACTAAGTCTAAAACTGGTTCAGGTTTGCCCAATGGACCATTTGGTTTGTTGGGTGCAGTTGAAGGCTTGTCATACTTGTCATTGTTAGCCATTTTGGTTGTGTTTGTTAGGACCTAAAAAGTCAGGTGTCATGCGGAAACTAGTGACGCAACAATTGAACAACGATAAACCATACAATAAAAGAGAAATCTACCAAATGAGACACAAACATTTAACGTGGTTCGGTCAACTGACCTACGTCCACCGCGGAAATGAGCAATCCACTATAATAAAAGAGAGTACAAAATATCGAGAGAACAACCTCACGAAGAGGCAAACACAAGTGACACATTACACTTGTCCCGTAAAGTTCTCCCCCTAAACACGACTCTCAACCCATATGGCTACATTGTGGATGCTGCTGAATGAGAAAGAAGGATCCTCAATTTATAGAAGTCCAAACCTTTTCCTACAAGAAAAAGGACTAGCCAAACATGGAAGAATTATGATTTCCTTCTACAAAAAGGAAAACCCAAATATGGTAAATATGTTGTCCTTTCCTTCAAGAAATAGGAAAACCAAATATGGTTAGAAAATCCGGACAACCCTTAACAGTGTTTGGGTTGCAGTTCTTGGATCAGGGTTCTATTCCCGGGCCACTTCCTACAGATCAATGCTTTGGTTAAAATCTGTTTGATTACATTCAGTGTATAATAATTTACTTCTTTTAATCCAAGAATCAGAATGAAGAAAAGATCAAAATAATTGTACTTTAAGATTTTACTTCTAATTTTTGAGTTTTTTCTGGGAAATGTAAGCTTGAAGTAGTGGTAAAGTTGTAGCTCATGTGTTAGCGCCATAAAATAAGCCAGTAATACTTATATTAGGATAGACTGTGCTTTTCTTTCCAGAATCTTGTGTAAACACGAAATAAAGTATGCACCGAACTATTCGCTTATAATGGTTTGAAACAGGCCATTGAATCGTTATCCAATGTTATGTGGCCCTGGTTTGTCTAGGCAGGCAGTAATCAAAGAGACACGTCCGGTTCTTTCCATTTCTTCCGTGGACAATGATGTAAATATAAATTTTGCAAGTAAAATCGTTTATTCTCACAATTCGAGTAAATTTGGTTGCTTTGAAAGTTTTATATTTTATTCCAACTTATTATTTACTCTGTATAATTTACTTCCGTGAAAAAATGTTCCTTGCTTAACTTTGAATATGCACTGATTGACAAAAATATAGATCTTGATTCAATTAATTAAATTTATACGAATGAGGGTAATCTTGGCTAATAATAATATCCTAAAGACGAAATTTCCGACGTTGTGATAAATATCACGTAGATCTGTTCCGAAAGCTATGATAATGTACAATAGTTAATATTTAAGAACCCAAACAGAAGCAATGTAGCATTAAATAGTGATGAACAACAATAAATGACATTTATATAAATAGAAGAAATGAGTCACCCGAGAAATCAGTGGATGTTCTTTCTGACAATATGAATGATGGACAAACCTTTGAATATCTGAGTTATTCTCGGATCCAGTGAAAAAATGTGGACAAGAATCTTATTGAAAATGTTATTTTTGTAGGCTTGCAATAAGATCAGATTCACTCTTTAAAGTCAAAGTATATTTTATAAATGAATATATGTACCCTATAATTGTGTCTCTTTCTATTTATAGGGAACATGTTTTTAAAATCCTTAATAGTAAAAAGGCAGAGAATATTCTTTTTAATGTCCTATCTTGAAACTAGCCGTTATAACTCTCTCAAGGGTATTCGACTTCAACCTCGATCTTTGATTCCTCTACTTCAGTCTCTGCTGACTCTTTGACCACGACCTTCGTTGTTAGTTAGATCACTTCGACACGTGGCAGCTTGGGATTGTTTTACTAATGCCATTTCGACTTAAAATATTCTAGAGATAGATTTTGACCCATATAGTTAGTCCCTCTGCTTATTAAGGCCGGCTTCGTGGGCGGGTTTGAGAAGCGGATCATGTTATTGGTGGTCGAGCTAACCAGACAGACTACACAAGTCGTGGTTGTTGCGGCGAGCAGGCGACGTGGCCTTCTGTGGGTCGCGTTTCAAATGCTTCGAATTTCTTGGGTGATTCGCTGGAGTTATGTCGTCCACGGGTTGGGATGATTTCATGATAACGCATATTCCCAATGCGTCGCTCTGTTTCGCTTGTGACCTTTGATTAGACTTTCCATTTAGTTCAGGTGCCTATCGTGATGAACCGTTTTTTGGTTTTAGTGCCATGACCTTTATAAATAGAGATACTTGAACCCGGTTTTGGAGTTTAAACCCCTCAAACATTTCAAAGCACCATACCTTTCTCTTGCTCTCTTCTTCTCTACTTCATTAACCTTTGTTGTCAGAGGCGGATTCAGAATTTAAGGCTTATGGGTTCCTACCGTAATTTTAGATTAAATACGCAATAATAACTGGGTTCACAGTTAGATATTTATAAATATTTAATGAATGTATTAATACAAATACAAGGTCTACGCAAAAATTACTGGGTTCCCGGGAACCCGTATTCTATTCTTTAAGTCCGCCTCTATTTGTTGTTCTTCATCCTCTCTCGTTTGTTACTCTCCTCCACTACATTAAATCATGTCTAACGTGTCTTCTGATGCTGGTGAGAGGAGTCGTGTTGCTCCCCTGACAATGGTGTTCCCCTCCCATGGGGAGAGCGTTCCCTCTACCGTTGAGGATGAAAACTTCCCGCCGGTGGTGGAAATAATCCCACACAACCTCTAACTCCCGATACGATTTCACCAAATCACCAGAGGCCGCGCCTGCAGCTTTTCGATTAGTGATGATGGTGAAGGAGTTAGCGAAGCTCAAGGCCAAATTTGGCCTACCTAATTATATCGAGTTCATCCCGGCCGAAGGCGACACAATACAAGTCCACCATCCTGGATATTGCGCCCTCTACGCCTACCCCTTCCAAGTCGACTATTCTTTCCCTCTCATTCCGCCGGTGGAGGAGTTCTGTCACCATTACGACGTTTGTCCTGCTCAGCTCGCGTTGTACGTCTATAAAATTATAAAGACTCTCACTAAGTTTGCCGAGCTGGCCAGGGTCGAATTGACACTGCGACACTTAATACATCTTTTCGCCATTAGCTTTAATAGGGGAATGATGCTGAACCTTCGCCACCGAGGGGTCAAATTCTTGGTGGTGAGGATATACGACAAGGCTAGTCATCAATTCTTGTTTAACTTGTTTTTGTCATAATCGAGGACGTTGTGTCCAGTGTCAACGACTTTCTTGAGGCTTGGAACTATACTTGTAAGTACCTGGTTTCTCTCTCGTGTTCGATCCTGAATTCTGACTTATTGCCTTCTTCTTTTGCAGCCAAGACCTCGCCTCCTCCTTTGGATGCTCATATTTCTGACTGAGACGGGCGACTCCTCCCTCACATCGTAAGGGTCCGTGATTGGCAAAGTTTTTTCAAGAAATTCAGGCGTGCTCTCCCTTCGAGTGGTAATTTTGTTTCTTTGTTCGTGTCTGCTCCATTTTCTATTGTGTACGGATTCATTTTGCTGACTTAATGCTGTCTTTTTCTCGGAGGAGCCGAGCACCAGTGCCCTCTTTTCGAAAGGCCGCCGCTGCATCGCCTGCTTAGGCTCCTGTTGCAACTACTACGTCATTCGTATCAGTCTCAACTTCTGCTTCCGTAGTTCGGGAGCCCGTCTTTGTTCCATTTGTAACTCCGACTCCCAAACTTTACTCGTTAGTTGATGATGACGATGTCTCTCCTGATGACGGCGGTCTAATGCCTCGTAAGAGGAGATCCCTAGATATGGGGGGATAAGGGCCGACGACTGTTGATATGGGAGGTTCTGGTTTTTTCCTTCGAGAAACGTCCACAAAGCATATTGGAGAGAGACCTGAGGTGAGTCTCGAGGCCCCTTACTTGGAGCAAATGGGCATGCATCTTGTTGGGGGGCACGACCAAAGGCGTGATGCATAATGACTGCTTGCCCTTTCGAGGCACGAGGAGGCCTCATCTTCTGGGGTTGCGACGAACATGCCTTCTTCAACTGATAATAGATGGAACTTTTTTGCTGATGAGGCATTGGATCTTACTCCAACATGAATATAGACGAGTTGAGGATGATCGATGATGGGCTTACTCAACTCGAAGTGAGGTTGGAAGGGGGTTAAAGGACTATTGCGATCCCGATGGGTCGTAACCTTATTGGGAATACTGAGGAGATAATCCCCTCCCTCCATTTTGTTTTGAAATTAAGGGTATGACCCCTGTCAAATAACATTGCTGGTCTCGCCCTTCGGCTAAGTACATTTGATGTCCGTTATTTTCCTTACGTTTTGCTCTTTCGTAGGATCTAACTCTTTTCGTTCATTTTGTAGATGGTCGTCTTGGAGATTGAAAGTACTCGTAGGGAGTAGAGACGAAAAGATATTTATGTGAAGTTGAAGGATAAGTACTTCAAATACCTTGAGAAGTACCAAGAGCTCCAGTGTCGGCTTCGCAAAAGCGGCGATGTGCGCCAACTAAGGCTCCGATACCTTGTGGTTATGATCCGGCTACTCCTGCTCCTGGTGAAAAAGATGAAGGGGATACGGATTCTATAGATTTCCTCGAGGACAAGTCTTGGTATTATTCTATATAACCTCCAAGCGAGGATGGAAAGGGCGCTGGGGCCGAGCTGGTGAGGGTATCAGTTGTCTGGGTGGTGATTTCGTTGAAGACCGAACTGGCGAGGGCATTGAAAGCCGCAATGGCGATGGCCAATTGTTTTCTTTTTAACTTTTTTGTGTATTTTTGCCGGCATCTTCAAGAGCCTTTGTAAAAAAATTAAGTATGAAATATCGAAGTTGTTCCTTGCATCTTCTTCCATTCCTGTGGTTTATTTTCTATACTTGTATATTTTTGCTTCTATTGTTTACTCGTTTCACTTTTTATCCTTCTCATTATTATTGTATTTTAGCTGGCCGTGGCCTTGGAGACAAATATTCATGGGTCATATAAACCCTTTGTTTATATAGGCCGAGTGTGTTTCTTCGTTGAGATTTGGCTTAAGGGTCGATAATGGTGTTTGAACTTGGTCGATCTTGACCTTTTGTTAAGTTGTGGATGAGGGCCGGTAGGTGTTTGTTCGAGCTTGGTTGAACTGAACTTTTCGTATTTGTGACCGAGGGTAGTAGGTTTTGTTTGAACTTGGTCGAACAAAACCTTTCGTTAAATCGTGGCCGAGGGTTGGTAGGTGTTTTTTCGAGCGAGGTTGAACATAACCTTTTCGTTAAATTAAGACCGAGGGTTGGTAGGTGTTTGTTCGAGCGAGGTCGAACGTAACCTTTCATTAAATTGTGGCTGAGGGACGATGGGTGTTTTTTTGAGCGATGTTGTACATAACCTTTTCGTTAAATAGCGGCCGAGGGACCGTAGGTGTTTGTTCCAGCGAGTCGAATGTACCCTTTTTATAGTCGTGGCCGATGGCTAATGGATGTTGTTAGAGCGGGGTCGAACATAACCTTTTCGTACTCGTGGCTGAGGGCTGATAGGTGTTATTTGAGCGGGGTCGAACATAACCTTAATACCAAAAAGGTGTCCTGATAAACGTAAGTTTCTTAGTACTTCGACATTGTTGCTTTGGTTACATACTTGGAGAGAGTTACAGATTTTAGGTGTTGGCTGGCGTTCCAGTCCCAATCTACCTAGTCCCTTCATTATTTTACTTGGAGAGTATTAAGTAGTCGAGCAATGAAAGAGTAACAACAATCCCTCCCTCGCGTACTTCGACTCGAAGTGTTCCCTTTGCCACCTCGTTAAAAACCTCCTGATAAAACCCAAATGGGAAAAAACTCAAGTGAGGGGAAATGGGTACGACTTAGGGGTCACTTTTTCTGTTAAAGTTGAAGTATTTGAGGTGGCTGATGTTCCAATTGTTTGGTAGTTGCTTTCCTAACATTGTCTCTAGTTTGAATGAACCCTTATCTGCTTTGGTTGTGATTTTGTATGGACCATCCCAGTTTGTTCCCAGCTTTCTTTCGCGGGGGTTTGTGCTCGCTTGGGTTTTGGCTTTCAGTATGTAGTCCCCGACTATAAGCGGCCATACCTTTACTTTCTTGTTGTAATAGCGTTCTGCTTGTTGCTTTTGGGCGACAATTCTTATGTATACCATATCTCTTCGTTCATCGATTTCGTCGAGTTCTTTCCTTCTGCTCTCATCATTACTCATACCGCTTTCGTAGGAGTACCTTAGGCTGGGTTCTATGACTTCGATCGGTAATAATGCCTCGGTACCATAGACCATAGAGTAGGGCGTCTCTCATGTGCTCGTCTTCAGAGTTGTTCGGTAGGCCCATAATATTTCTAGTAGTATTTCCGACCACAACCCCTCGGCGTCCTTAATTTTTTTCTTCATGATATATAGTATGGACTTGTTGGAGGACTCTGCTTGCCCATTACCCGGTGGGTGATATGTGGTTGAGAGTTTCCTCTTGATATTCCATTTATCAAAGAATTAGGCAGTTTTCTTTCCCGTGAATTGGGTTCTGTTGTCATAGCTGATCTTCTTGGATAGGCCGAATCGGCAGGATGATGTTCCTCCATATAAAGGTTAGCAAATGCTTATGCTTCCACCCATTTAGAGAAATAATCAGTTAAAACCAAAAGAAATCATACATTACCTCGCCCTGCTGGGAGGGGACCCACGATGTCCATTCCCCATTTGATGAATGACCACAAGGAGGTGATTGAGTGGAGGTGTTCGCCTACTTGGTGAATCATTGGGATGTACTTTTGGCACTGTTCGCATTTCCTCATGAAGTCTGAGGCATCCTTTTTCATGGCGAGCCAATAGTTTCCCGTTCGTATGAGGCATCTGACTAGTGCTCGATTGCCGGAGTGAGCACCACAATGGCCTTCATGGATTTCTTTGAGGACGTGCTGGGTTTGGTTTGGTCCTAGACATTTCGTCAGAGGGATGCCATGAGTCCTCTTGTACATGTCGCTATGAAGGGGATTGTATCTGGCCGCTTGCATTCTTAGTCTCTTGACTTCTTTCTTGTCATTTAAGAGTGTGCCGTTCTGCAAATAGGCGATAATACGATTATGCCAATCCCAAGTTAAGTTTATGGTTCTTACCTCGATTTGGTCTAGTGATGAGTTGAGGAGGTGGACTACGCTTTTATCCCGGTCGTGATGCTGTTGGAAGGTGGGTCCAATTTGGCGAGGCCATCCGCTTTGGCATTCTCCGCACATGGGATTTGGTCGAGCTGACATTTTGTCGAACTTAGGCAATAGCTTGCAGATCTTGGTCTGATATTTTTTCAACCTTTATTCCTTGATTTGGAAAGTCCCTGTGACTCGGTTGACTGCGACTGGGAATCACAACAGAGTTTCAATCGCTTCGCCCCATATTTGAGTGTTAGCCTCAACCTTGAAATTACGGCCTCATACTCAGCCTCGTTGTTAGTCATATCTAGGCACCTTATGGACTGGAGAATTACTTTGCCTGTAGGGACCTTGAGTACGAGCCCCATTCCGGACACTGATACATTGGATGCGCCATCAGTATAGGACCCAGAGGTCTTGTGTTCGGAGAAGCTTGTACGGCTTCCTTTTCAACTTCAGGCATTATTTTTGCACTGAAGACGGCGAGCACCATTCGCGGATTATCTCCATTCGCCGTTCGTGGATGGTATGTGATATCGTGCTCACTTAGCTCGATGACCCACTTGGATAGCCTCCCCGATAGCTCGAGCTTATGCAAAATTTTCCTTAGGGGAAATATTGTAACGACCGAGATGGGGTGGCACTAGAAATAGGGTCTAAGCTTTCGTGAGGCTACGACCAATGCCAACGCAAATTTTTTGAGGTTCGGGTACCTCGTATTGGCATGGAAAAGTGTTTTGATAATGTAATAGATGGGAGATTACGTACCTTTGTTTTTGCGGATCAGGACTGCACTTACCGCTACTTCAAAGACGGCTAGATAGAGGAGGAACTGCTCCCCAGGTTCGGGCTTTGAAAGCAGGGGTGGTGATGATAGGTATACCTTCAGTTCTCGCAGAGCCTAGATGCACTCGGGTGTCCATTCGATACCGTTATCCTTTTTGAGTACGGAAAATAATTTGTGACATCTATCAACTGACCGCGAGTTGAATCTCGATAGGGCTGCGATTCGACCAGTCATCCTTTGGACTTGCTTCTTGGTAGTCAAGAGCTCCGGTATCCCCTCGATAGCTTTGATTTCGTCTGGGTTGACCTCGATCCTCTGTTGCGACACCAAAAAACTTAAGAACTTTCTCGAGGCTACACCTAACACGCATTTCAGTGAGTTTAGTTTCATTTCGTACCGTCTTAGTATGTCGAAATCTTCCTTCAAATGTCGATGTGGTCCTCTTTATTTATGAACTTGACCAATATGTCATCTATATATACTTCCATGGTCTTTTCGAGCTGGTCTTTGAACATCTTTGTGACCAATCTTTGATATGTAGCCCTTGTGTTCTTTAGCCCAAATGGCATGACCCTATAACAATACGTTCCTTGATGGGTTATGAACACGGTCTTCTCCTGGTCTTCTTCCTCCATAAGTATTTGGTTATAGCTTGAGTACGCATCCAAGAAACTTAACAGCCCGTGCCCGATTATTGCGTGGATGAGTAGGTCTATGTGGGGTAATGGGAACGAATCCTTCGGACATGCTTTGTCCAAGTCTGTGAAATCCATGCACATCCACCATTTCCCATTTTTCTTTTGGACCATCATTACGTTGGCGATCCACTTAGGGTACTTAGACTCCCTGATAGAGCCATTCTCTAATGGTTTCTCTACCTCTTCGCAGACTACATCATTGATTTCGAGGTTGAATTTATGCCTGACCTATCTTACTAGGGGGTGGAATGGGTCGACGCTTGATTTGTGTGTGGCAATTTCCCTTTGGATGCCCAACATATCTGCATGGCTGAAGGAAAATAAATCTGCATTAGTTATTAAGAACTGACTGAATTTACCTGGTTTGCAGAGTTTGTAGCCGATGTAGGACTTTTTTCTACGGTTATTGAGGTCAAATTGAATGGGGTCGAGGTCTTCTATGGTCGAATCTACAACCTCGACCATTTCAGGATCTATGGTGACATCCTTGGTCTCTCCTTGCATCGACCTCAGTCCTGTTGATTGCTATGCCTCTTTTTCCTTGTCTTTTTTCTGTTGGGTTACCGTGCTGTCTCAGGCAATGCGGTAGTGTTCTCGGGACATGAGCTATTCTCCGCGTATGCTGAATATTCCCCTTGGCTAGGGAATTTAATTACTTGGTATAGGATGGAGGGGATGGCTCTCATGGGATGTATCCATGGTCGTCCCACTATGACATTGTACGCAGTGGCCTGGTCCATGATGTGGAATGTTGTCTCTAGAATCACACCGCCGGCCAAGACGGGGAGTGTAATTTCCCATGACGTCCTCTCAACTGCATTATTAATACCGGTTAGCTTGATGCAGCGCAACACTATCTTATCATTGAGTCTCATTTGGGTGAGGACTAGGGGATGGATAATGCATGCTCCACTTCCATCGTCCACCATGATACGTTTGGCATCGGTATCTAAAATGTGTAAAGTAATGACGGGGGCATCATTATGGGGGAAGGTCAAACCGTCAGCACCCGACTCAACGAAGATGATACTTTATTCAAGTTCGTTGTACCGTCCGCGGGTGATAGACCGCTTGAGCTTGTGAGTGGTGGTGAACTTCACACCATTAATAGAGGCATCACCGTCGCCATTAATGATCATGTTGATAGTACGAGCTGGTGATGGTGGCTTCAGCGGGTCTTGGTGTTCACATCCTATGGTGAAGAATTTGCTCCCTTGTCGCTTAACAACTCTTTGAGGTGTCCCTGCCGCAACAAGTTTACGACTTCTTGTTTGAGGGTGGTGCAATCTTCTGTTTTGTGCCCACGTTCCTGGTGGAACTCATAGAGGGCGTCTGATTTTCTGGTGTTCAGATCGGATCTCATCTTTGGTAGCCTCTTTACCTTTGTTTCGAGTTTCTCAAGAGCGTAGACTATTTCTGTAGGTGACACACAAAAATTATGGGCCATAAAGAAGGCATACCTCTCTCCTTCCGGTGAGTCCCTGTCTTTGGCCTAGATGGACCTTCTTCATAGCAATGGGAAGGTGCGACGGCCGCCCTAACATATGGCTGGTGCCGTTCCCTGTTGGTTCGCGGTACTGCGTGATCCCTCATGATGTTGTGTCTTTGTTCTTTTCTAGATTCGGTTTGTACTGAGATTAGACGATGAGTTGGTCCTTTGAGTTCGTCCTCGTCTGCTTGGACCTCGACATAATAAGCATTATGGATTTCAATCCCAATTGGTTAGAGGATATTTCATCAGTTGACTCAATAGTTTTCTAGTCGCTTTGAACCATCTCTACTCAACCCGTTATGGAAAGCCGTGATTGCCATCCCTTCAGACATGTTTGGAAGAGTCATCCTTACTTTGTCAGATACCTCCCGTAAGGTTTTCACCAAACCTCTTCAGAAAAATGGAGGACACTTGTTCCTTGGCGAGGTCGTTGCCTTTCATGGAGGTGATGTTATGAGTCACATGATCCTCAGGATCGGTCGTTCCATCATATATTATGAGGTAGGCGGCATTTTAAAGGCCTTTGGTATGGCATGAGGGGCCGCATCATTGCTGTAAGGCAACTCTACGACCTACTAGCGTCCCTTTTTGGAAACAACTTAGGAGAGCCCGATATCTTGTCAACTCATTCTTGGTGTTCTTTCATCTGGTTTCAGAGTGCTTTGTTTTCATTCTCCATTTCCTCCATCCTCTTTAGAATGGCAGTGAGGCACTGTCACCTGCATTGATAGTAATATTGTGAGTTATGCCTATTGTCAGAGGGTTTGGTCGGTTGCACTGTTCGTCTATTTGTTGTATCATGCAAGCTCTTGCGGTTTCTGTAGTCATGCCTGGAGCGGGTTTGTTGAGCACGCTCACTAGCATGTCGGTCAACCATTCTTCGAGGAGTTTTTTTACAGTTGGGGGCGTCCCTTCTTCTATGGACGTGGAGGACCCTTTTCTACTGGGTTTTGTTATGTTATATTGGGGGGGGGGGGGGGACCTCTCGCGCCTAGGGGAAGCGTTGGGCGTCACGTCCTCGCCTACTGTTTCGCAACTCTCGTTGATAGCGTTCATGAGGTATCTAAGGAAATCACTTGTTATTTTTGTCCTTTATCCTTGGTTACCTGACATGTAGGTTTTTGTACGTACAAAGAAAGAAGATCTTGGGGTTTGTGAGGTTAGTGACTTGCGTTAGCTGTAGATCTAGAGTGTCATGGCCCAATTCCGTACTAGGTCGAGAGTACACCTAACGCCGTTGTTAGGCAAGCCCACAAGCGAAACTACTATTTATTTATCCCTTTTCAGCTTGTTTTTAATTACACTAAATTTCATGCATCTGTGGTAAGTTTGTTTAAACAAAATATCAACATCATAGGAAACATAGTGTGCGGTGATAGAAATGACAAGTACAACAGTACGTAAGTGCTATTAATCCCCAAAACTCGGCGTTACAAGTACATGAGCTATCTGGAGAATACACAAAACTACTAAAACTACTATTCGAAAGTAATATACCGGAATAGTAAATAAGATGGAAGGAGACTACGGTGTTGCGGATCGTAGCAAGGCAAGCAGCTCACCCCTAAGTCTCCATAGATGATTGGCTATGCGTCCCTGTGGCCACTAGTAGAATCTGTTTTAGTACCTGCACATCGGTGCAGACGTGTAGCGTGAGTACAAAGAACAACGCGTACCCAGTAAGTATCTAGTCTAACCTCGATGAACTAGTGACGAGGGGTCGACTTGACACTTGCTAGAGGTCAATGATAATAATGGAAGTGCATAAAATAGACAAGGTGAACATACAACAAGTATCAATGACAGAAATAAAAGCAACTACAGTAAATACAACAGGAGTCCGTAACACATCACCAACATCTCATAACCGATCGTGAAGACCCTAACTCTATTATATCCAAATTGAAACCCGTTTCGATTATTAAGCACAAAATTGCCAAGGCGAACGACCCGATCTCATACGAATAATGGTACTCAGTACTGCCGAGGCGAATGGTCCAATCTAGTAAGAATAGTGTTACCATCATACTAGCGAGGTGAACGGCCCGATACCATAAGAGTAGTGTTACCATACTGCCGACTGCCGAGACGAATGACTCGATCCCATACCATACCATACTACCGAGGCGAACGATCCAATCCTATTAGAGTAGATAAGTTTACCTAGCTCGCGGAAGTGCTTGCGACGCGAAAGGACATGGATTTTTCATAGTTATAAGTATTTCTGAGTTTTCCAAAATAAGAAAAACTAAGTCGAAAATTGAAACTTTAAATCCCTAGTCTCAACTCTATTCAAGATAGTTAATACGCATGATAAGCACAATAGTACAATTAAAAACATGATGTGGAAAAACTACCCGAACATATCATGGGATATAGCTACACACGGACTCTCGTCACCTTGTGTGTACGTATCTCCCCACATAAGTAATACACAACAAAGATACACCTAAGGGGATGAGTTCCCTATTACAAGGTTAGACAAGAGACTTAGCTCGTTTCCAAGCTCACTTATGGTCCACTAATCCGCTCTAAAAGCCCCAAGTCATTGCTGACCAATCCGAAAACTAGTCAAATCTTATATAAATTAATCAATATATACTCAAAAGTTCATAATTTAGCTATTAGAGTAATTACCCAACCCAAACTGGAAGATTCCTAAATTCACCCTCGGGCCCACGTGCCCGGATTCTGAAAATTTTGAAGATAAATATTACCCATGGCCTCACGAACTCAAATATATAATTTTTACTTAGTTCCATAACAATTTTTGTGGTCAAATCCCATTTTAACCAAAACCCTAGGTTCTTCTCAAAATCCCATTAATTTCACCGCTTTCCATGTTAAATCTACCTATGATTTGCGCATTTAGCTAAAAAATTGATAGGGATCACTTACCTCTTGATGTTGATGAAATCCCTCCATAAAATGCTCTCAAAATTGCCTAAGACCAAGTGGGAAATGAGGGAAATAAAGCTAAGTCCCGTAATAAAGAGCTCTTGCACCAGTCGCAAATATCGCATTTGCGATTTTTTATTCGCAAATGGGAAGGTCAAAAATTTGATAAAATCATCACAAATGCGAAGGCTGGCCATCTCTGCCATGGTCACAAATGCGACCAAAAATGTTTCAAATGCGAAGAGGGGAAGTTCGCAAAAGCGACAGGATCTTCGCAAATGCGAAATCCTCAGGGCCTTCCCAACTTCGCAAATGTAAATGGTTCCTCGCAAATTCAATCTCGCAAATGAGAACCAAACTTCGCATTTGCGAGACCTGCACCACCACCAGAAAACCTGAAAAACTGAAGTCCTTCCACCCCTCCGACCGCGTCTGAAACTCACCCGAGCCCACGGGGCTCCAAACTAAACGTCCACACAAGTCTAAAAACATCTTACAAACTCGCTCGCGCGATCGAACACCAAAATAACATCTAGAATCACAAATCGGGCGCCAAAAAGCATGAATTAAATCATGAAACTCAAAAACTTCGAAAACCACTTATGTACGTCCGATTCCTATCAAATCAACTCGGAATGATGCCAAATTTTTGCGTGCAAGTCATAAATCACTATACGGAACTACACACAGGCCCGAAATCCCAAACGGACCACGATAAAACCAAAGTCTACTCCAAACAAGAACTTGAAAACCTTCAATGCGCCAACTTTCAATATTAAGCGCAGAAATGCTCCTAGGTCATCCGAAACCCGATCCGAACACACGCCCAAGTCCGAAATCATCATACTAACCTATTGGGACTGTCAAAACTCGATTTTCTAAGGTCGTTTACTCAAAACATTGACTCAAGTCAAACTTAACCATTATATGTTACTGTTAAGGAACAAAGTGTTCCGATTTCAATTCGAACCCTTCCAAACCCGAACTAACCATCCCTGCAAGTCATAAAAAAGTAAAAGCACATACAAGGAGTCTTAATTAGGGGAACGAGGATCTAGAAAGCAAAACGACCGGTCCGGTAATCACATTCTCCACCTCTTAGATAAATATTTATGCTCGAATGGGTCTAGAATCATACCTGGAGTGCTGAATAAGTGTGGATATATGCTCCACGTGTCCTCCTAGGAATCCCAAGTCGCTTCCTCGACTCGTTTACCCTTCCACTGGAGCAATCTTCTAAATAATGGCAACTGGAAAACCTTCCTATAAATAATGGCAACTGGATCCTCTTCATAACCTAGACTCTCATCTAGCTGAACCGTGCTGTAACCTCCTGATAATAACCTCCTTGGCACCACCCTGTAGTATCATCTCTGTGAGAACTAACAAGTGCGGATCATCGTTCTGACGAGCCTTGATCCACTGAAGTAAGTAAACTTGAGCCACTACGCACACAAGAACCTGACTTGGCTCAGAAATATCCAACCTCACAAGTTTGTTAGTGAAAGACTGAATTTCCAAAGCTAATGGCCTCTTCTCTGATGAAATAAATGCCAAAATACCCATACTCTTAGCCTTTATGCTTAAGCATCTGCAACCACATTCGCCTTGCCTGGATGATAGAGGATGGTAATATCATAGCCCTTTTGTAACTCAAGCCACCTGCGCTGCCTCAAATTGAGATCCCTCTGTTTGAACAAATGTTGCAAGTTTCGATGATCAGTGTAAACCTCATAGGACACCCATAAAGATAATGCCTCCAGATCTTGAGAGCATGAACTATCGCAGCCAACTCCTAATCATGTACGAGGTTATTATACTCATGAGGCTTCAACTGACGTGAAGCATATGCAATAACTCGCCCCTCCTGCATCAATACACAACCCAGGAACGCGTGAAGCTTCACAATACACAGTATATATCCCCGAACCGGAAGTCAACACTAACACCGGTGCTGTAGTCAAAGTTGTCTTGAGCTTCTAAAAGCCCGCCTCGCAATCATCGAATCATCAGAATAGAGCACCCTTCTAGATCAATCTAGTCAAAGGTTCATCAATAGATGAGAAACCCTCTAGAAACTGGTGATAATAACCTACTAACCCTAGGAAACTCCAGATCTCAGTCGTTGTGGTAGGACGAGGCCAACTCTAGACTGCCTCGATCTTTCTGGGATCTACCTTAATACCCTCGCCTGATACAACATACCCCAAGAATGCCACAGTATGTAACATAAACTCGTACTTAGAGAACTTAGCATATAGTTTATATTCCCGCAAGGTGTGAAGCACAACTCTTAAATGATGCTCGTGCTCCCCCATACTATGTGAGTAGATCAATATGTCGTCACTGAAGACACTGACAAAAGAATCAAGATACGACCTGAACACGCAATTCATCAAATCTATAAACGCTGTCGGGGCGTTAGTCAAGTCAAAGCACATAACCAAAAACTCATAGTGACCATATCTAGTGTGGAAGGCCATCTTTGGAACATCCGTAGCACGAATCTTCAGCTGATGATACCCAGATCTCAAGTCGATCTTGGAGAACACCCTAGCACCCTATAACTGGTCAAACAAATCATCAATATGCAACAACAAGTATTTGTTCTTAATGGTAACTTTGTTCATCTGGCACATCCGCATAGTCATATCCTTCTTTGTCACGAACAACACCGGTGCACCCCAAGGCAACACACTCGGTTTGACAAACCCCTTTGCTCGCAACTCCTCAAGCTGTTCCTTCAACTCCTTCGAAGCCACGCAGTATGGTGGAATAGAGATAGGCTGGGTACCTGGAGCCAAATCAATATAGAAATCGATATCACGATCTGGTGGAATGTCTGGTAGATCAGAAGGAAACATACCGGAGAACTTCCTTACCACGAGCACTGAATCAATCGTCGAAGTCTATGCAACGGTATCCCGAACATAAGCTAGATAAGTCAAACAACCCTTCTTGACCATGTGTCGATCCTTAAGAAAAGAGTTAATCCGACTAGATGCACTGACAGACGAACCCTTCCACTCTAGTCTAGGCAGCTCTAGTATTGCCAAGGTAATAGTCTTGGCATGGCAATCAAGGACATCATGATATGGAGACAACCAGTCCATGCCCAGGATAACCTAAAAGTCGATCATGTCGAGCAACAAAAGATCCTCTCTAGTCTCATAACCGTAGAAAGTCTCGATACATGACCAGTAAATTCGATCCACAACAACAGAATCACCCATTGGCATGGATACATATAAAAGAGTACCCAAGGACTTGCGAGGAACACCTAGAAAATGAGCAAACAGAGATGAAACATATGAATACGTAGAACCTGGATCAAATAGTACCGTAACATCCCTACCACATACATAAATAATACCTGTGATCATGGTATCTAAGGCTACTATATCTGGTGTGGTTGGAAAGGCATATAACCTAGCTGGAGAACCACCTGACTGGCCTCCACCTTTAGGATGGCCCCTACCCACCTTCCCTCCGCCGCTGGGTGGCCCGTCGGCTGGTGCGGTAATCATGGGCCGATAGTCCTGCTTCTCATCCTTGCCCTGAAGTCTAGGAAAAAACCTCTTCACGAGGACAAGGTCCCCACACTCGAAACAACCCCTCAGAACGGTGGACTGCTGACCTGAAGTCTGACCTGGAGGAACCCTAAATAGCTAGCGGGCAATAAGTACTCTCTAGCATGGAATTGAAATAGGGTTGTGCTGGAGCACCCCGACCAGGCGGTGGTGCTGACTGCATGGGTCTGCTGGGCTGCCCCCTCATGAACTGACCTCTGCCCCTAGGTGGGGCTCCAGTGAATACTCCAAACTGTTGGGGCCGCTTGTTCCTCGATACAAACTCTCTACTACAGCTGTGAATATGCTTGATCTTCCTAGTTATATCCACAATCTTAAGAAAGGATGTCCCCTCTCTGCCTCACGTGCCATAGGTATCTGAATCACAGGGTGCAGACCTTCAATGAACCTCCGCACCCTTTCTGCATCTGTGGGGAGTATAATAGTTTCATGACGAGACAAGTTAGTGAATCTGCCTCATAGTCAGTGACAGACATATGACCCTAACGGAGTCACTCAAACTTACCCCGATGCTCCTCTCTCCCAGAAGGTGGTATATACTTCTCCAAGAACATATGTGTGAACTGATCCCAAGTCAAGGGAGGTGAACCTGCTGGCTTGCTAAGAAGATAGCATGCCACCATCTACGGACCTTGACCTCAAACTAAAAAGTGGTGAAGTCCACCCCATTGGACTCCAATATCGCATGTTCCAGACCTATCCTTGCACCGGTCAATGAAATCCTGGGGGTCTTTTGACTGCTCCCCCCCAAAGGTAGGGGGAGAAGCCTAGTCCATATGTCCAGCCGCTTCTGCTGAGCATCATTCGCGACTGGTACAACCTCTGGCATAACCTCCACAACAGGTCAGGCGTCACCCAAAGGTAGTGCACCTGGGGTTTGATAAAAGGTAGCGGCGTGCCCTGGAGCCTGAGCGGTAGGGGTCTGTGCTCCCTCTATCGCCTGAGATGTAGCAGGGTCTGCTAGAAATAAACCAGCATGCGTCATAGAGTCCATGAACCGCATCATACGGCCCATGACCTCCTGGAATCCCGTCGCAGTCATGAAATCTGCTAGGGCTGACATAGTTGAAGGTTCCTCATCCTGATCCTCAATAGCAGTATCCTCTAGTGGATCCATATGTGGCACAATAGGAGCAACCCTAGGGCGCCCTCATCCTCCCCCGGCCTCAACCTCTAGCAACAGGGTGGAGGGGGGAGTAGCCCGTTGACCGCTTGGTACATCCGTAACGCGTTCTCATAATCCGTGAGATATCAATAGAAAGACAATTAGTATAATATCAACTACACGAAAGGAGATGAAGAAAGAGAAGTTTTCTAAAACCCTATATCCTCTCGAAGATAAGCACGTACGTCTCCACACCGATTCACAAGACTCTACTAGGCCTGCTCATGACTCGTGAGGCCTAAGTGAACCTAAAGCTCTGATATCAAGATTTCACAACCCAATTCCGTACTAAGTTGAGACTGCACCTAACTCCGCCGTTAGGAAAGCCGACAAGCAAAACTACTATGTATTTATCCCTTTTCAACATATTTTTAATCACACTAAATTTCATGCATATGTGATAATTCTTTTTAAATAAAATATCGACATCATAGGTACATAGTCAGCGGTGATAGAAATTACAAGTACAACAGATGTCGCATTTGCGAATTCTTGTTCGCAAATGCGACAAAACCATCAAAATTGCTAATGTTGGCCATCTATACCAAGTTCGCAATTGCGACAAAAAACTTTGCAAATGTGAAGAGGGGCATTTCGCAAAAGCGCCAAGATCTTCGAAAATGCGAAATCCTCAGTGCCTTCCCAATGCCTCAAATGCGAATGGTTCCTCGCAAATGCAAATAAAACTTTGCATTTGCGAGACCTGTAGCACCAACCTAGAAAGCATGAAAAACTGAAGCCCTTCAACCCTTCAGAACGCGTCCGAAACTCACTCGAGCCCTCGGGACTCCACACCAAACATTCACACAAGTCAATAAACATCATACGAACTCTCTCACGTGATCAAAACACCAAAATAACATCTAAAATCACGAAGTGGATGCCAAAAAGCATGAATTAAATCATGAAACTCAAAATTTCTAAAAACACTTCCGTGCGTTTGATTCCTATCAAATCAACTCGGAATGACGCCAAATTTTGCGTGCAAGTATTAAATCTCCATACGGAACTACTTCCAGACTTGGAATTTCAACGGACCCCGATAACACCAAAGTCTACTCCAAACCAAACTTAAAAAACTTGGAAAACCTTAATTGCGCCAACTTTCAATATTAAGCGCCGAAACACTCTCGGGTCATTCGAAACCCGATCCGATCACACACCTAAGTCCAAAATCATCATATAAACTTATTTGGACCGTCAAATCCCGGTTCCTAGGTCGTTTACTCAAAAGGTTGATTCAAGTCAAACTTTAGCATTATAAGCCATTGTTAAGGAACTAAGTGTTCTGATTTTAACCTGAACCGTTTCGAACCCAAACTAACCATCCCTACAAGTTATAAAAAAATAGAAGCACATATGAGGAGTTTTAATTAGGGGAACAGGGATCTATAGAGCAAAATGACTGGGGGGGTCGTTACATGGAGGAAACTACAAATTTAACTAAGAAATCCCCACTGACAACGCCATATCGTTTGACAAAAAATATAAATCTTGGTTCAACTAATTAAATTTATACGACCGAGGGTTAATCTTAGTTAATAATAATATCCAAAATAAAAAATTCTCAACATTGTGATAAATAGCACATGGTTCTGTTTCGAAAGCTGTGATAGTGTACAATAGTTAATATTTAAGAACACAAATAGAAACAATGTAGCATTAAATAGCGATGAACAACAATAAATGACATTTATGTAAATAGAACGAACGAGTCACCCGAGAAAGGATGAAATCAGTGGATGTTCTTTCTGACAATAATGAATGATGGACAACCCTTTGAATATCTGAGTTATTCTCGGATACAGTGAAAAAGTGTGGACAAGAATCTTAATGAAAATGTTATTTTTGTAGACTTGCAATAAGATTAGATTCTCTCTTTAAAGTCAAATTATATGTCACAAATGAATATATGTCCCCTATCATTGTGTCTCTTTCTATTCAAAGGGAACATGTTCCTAAAATAAGTGAAGAGAATATTGACTATCTCTTTAATGTCCTATCTTCAAACTAGCCGTTATAACTCTGTCAAGGGTATTCGACCTCGGCCACGATCTTTAATTCTTCGTCTTCGGTCTTTGCTGATTCTTCGATTACGGCCTTCGTGGCGGCCTGAGAATGTTTTACTAATGCCATTCGACTTAAAATATTCTAAATATAGATTTTGACCAATACATACACCATTCAAATTAAAATATACTAGTGATTTTTTTCCGATGGTTCATGCACGTAAGAAAATACATAAAATAATATGTTAATACAAACCTTCGGGGATGAAGGTGGCTCTTAGAATCAACAAAAGGACCCTTCCATAATATGACTACATTTAATATGATCTCTTCTTCGACATTCACATTAAAGTTTTTATTTTTGCTTTCGAGGCAAGGATTCTAATTTTTGGATTGTTGGAGGTTAGAACAACTTTTAGACTATACATGAAACTTTCTTAAATTGTTCTTGAGTTCTCTTCATAGTCATTGACTCTATGTTTCTAGTATAACAATGAAATGTTCTAATGAGTTGAGCTTTATACAGTGCCTTCTATTGATTATGTAACAACTATCAGGAGTGGTTATTTTTTTCTTCTTATTTTGTACATTTTGATATCAATTAACTAGAATACGTTAAATTTTTGGAATTTCATATAGTAGCGAATCTCTTTTAAAGGTAACAATGAAATTTTTTAATTTATAATATCAACTTGACAATCTTTATGCTTTTGGGCTAACTCTTTATTTCCCTTTCCTATTGAACCTTTTTGTTATTCTATGACATTATGAGTATGATATCTAAGATGCTTGGTGCAGTACACTATCATAGAAATAATAAAATATTCTTCTTAAAAAATGACTGGTGTTTGGGTAGAGTTTGTGTACGGTTCGATTGATTTCACAGTAAAACTTTTACATGCGCCTTATTTGGTTGCCCTCATTGTTTTGTACCCACATTTTTTATTTTTTTAATTAGTATCCAAAAGGTAGCTCGTGTGCGCTTTGATTATTTCCACAGTCTATGATTCTATATTATTTCCAAATATAGTAGTGAGTTGTTGTGACGTTTTATTTTTTACTATTGCTTAGGGCTTCTTCTTCTTAACTATAAAATGAGTTTGTTAGATTTATTATTGTTTTGACAAATTGATGATTGAGGTATGTTCTTGATGATATTTGGAGGTTGTGTTTAAAATTTGATCTCATTTGGAGTAGATTTATGTGTTAAATCATGTATTGAATTATTGAAAATCGAAGAACAAGTTTATGTTTCTGGGTAATTTGCACTTCAAACCTATTTGGACTTAAGTGAAATTTATCCAAGGGTCTACATGCATGACTACCTAGGTACACCGTCAGTATAAATTCCTAGAAGTCTTTTTCAGTTGTATTTGTTTTGCCGAAAAAGAATAAAGAAAGTTCTGCAGCGCAGAACGACCGTCCAACTCCCCAAAATACAAAGGAGCGGACGCTACTCTCAGCCTATCATAACAACAAAAGAGAACTTTTAACTACTCGACCGGCCATTTTAAGAGTATTAGCCCTGATCCCCTATTTACTGCTTTCCCCGTACTTTTTTCTGCTTAAGTGACTTTCCGGGAGGTTTTGTTTGGCGTTTTGGAGTGAGTGGGGACACTTAGTCCCTGAAGCAGAAGCTTAAGTTCTAGGATTTTGACCGTAGTTGGAACTGTGTGAAGACGAATTCAAAATGAAGTTTCGTCACTTCCGTTAGCTTCGTTGGGTGATTTTAGACTTAGGAGCGTGTCCGGATGGTGAATTGGAGGTTTGTAGATGAATTAGGTTTGAAATGACGAAAGTTGAATTTTTGGGAAGTTTGACCGAAAGTGGACTTTTTGATATCGGGGTCGGATTCCGATCATGAAATTTTAAGTAGGACTGTAATGTCGAATATGACTTGTATGAAAAATGTGAGGTCAATCAGACGTGATTTGATATGATTTGGCATCGTTTTAGAAGTTTGAAGTTTCAAAGGTCATTAAGTTTGAATTGGAGGGTGATTCGTGTTTTTAGCATTGTTTGATATGGTTTAAGGGTTGGACTAAGTTAGTATGGTGTTTTAGTACTTGTTGGTATGTTTGGTTGAGGTCCCGTGGGCCTCGGGTGAGTTTCAGATGCTTAACTAATCGAAACTGGACTTTTGTAAATTGCTGAAGCTTTCAAGCTTCTGGTGTAATCGCACCTGCGGTGGGGTGGCCGCAGGTGCGGGCACACACGTGCATGGGGTCAAGTGCATAAGCGTATTTTGAATGAGTGTCCAGGGGTCACAGGTGAGAGGAAAATGACTCATCTGCGAGCCCGCAGATGCGCCTAAAGACTGCAGGCACGGAGGGTGAACTGGAAGGGAAGACCGTATAAGCGGACAAAAGTTCGCAGGCATGCACTCGTAGGTACGCCCTTTTGATCGCAAAAGCGGACTAGAGGACTTAAGTCAAGTCCGCATCTGCGATGGATTTTCCGTAGGTGCGGTACCGGTTGTGCGGCTAAATGTTCGCGGGTGCAAAATCACTGGGCAGAAAAGGCTAAGTTCGAGGGTTTTATCCCATTTTCAATTTTGGGACTTTGAGAGCTCGGATTGAGGCGATAATTCAAGGGTTTTTCAGAGAAAGCTATTGTGTAATGATTTTTAACTCATTTATGGTTATATTCCATTATTCTATGGTTGATTTCATCATTTAATTAAGGATTTGGGTTGAGAAACTTGGGGGAAAAGGTTGAAAGGTTCTTCAACCAAAATTTTGAGTTTCAATCAGGATTTTTACATCGTATTTGAGTAATTATGGCACGAGTGAACTCGTGGGTGAATGGGTGTTCGTATTTTGTGACTTTACCTGATTCTGAGATGTGGGTCCAGGTTGACTTTTTAGGGCAATTTTCGAAATTCTTGTTAAAGTTTTGATTTCATTAATTAGATTAGTCTACTATAGTTGTATTTATGGCATGTAATTGTTTTTTGCTAGATTTGGGCCATTTGGAGTCAGGTAATCGAGTCAAGGGCATTCTTATTGATTGATTGATCTTGGTTTGAGGTAAGTGGCTTGCCTAACCTTGTGTGTGGGAAATCCTCTTAGGATTTGGGCGCCATGTACGTGAGGTGACGAGTGCGTACACGGGCTAATTGTTGTAAAATTTTGGTTTTTCACTGAGTTATAGCCTGTTACACCTTAATTGAGTTATACTAGCATGTGTAGTTATCCTGTTTAGCCTAGTTTCACATGTCTACGTGTCTTAAATGCTTATTGAATTATGTGCAACATGTTTAAGAGAATTCCTGCTTTTACTTGATTTGCATAAACTTTAGCTGTAGAATTCTTGTTGTTAATTGCGTTCTCCATCGATTTGAGTTGTGTGTTTGCTTTTGGGACTACGAGGCAGTATCTCGGGAGATCCTCTTGCATATTTACTTTTGGGACTACAAGGTGATACCTCAAAAGATCCCCCTGCACATTTACTTTTGGGACAATGAGGCGGTACCTCGAGAGATCCCCTGCACATTTACTTTTGATACTACGAGGCGGTACCTTGGGAGATCTCCTTGCGTATTTAACTTTTGGGACTACGAGGCAATATCTCGGGAGATCCCCTATTGAGTATTTAATTTTGGGACTACGAGACGGTATCTCAGGAGCGTCCTTGTTGTTATCTCATTGTACTGTGTAGTTATTTCTCTATGAATTCTTTCTGTTAAATTCTTCGTCTTTCTTCATTTTATTATTTTATCTGTCTTATTATTATATCCCAATAGGGCTCGGACCTAACCTCATCACTACTCTACCGAGGTTAGGCTTGACACTTACTGGGTACCGTTGTGGTGTACTTATGCTACTTTTCTGCACATGTTTTGTGTGCTCATCCATGTGCTTCTTATCAGCCCCGCTATTAACTGAGAGTGCTTGTTGTTGTACGGAGACTTCAAGGTACCTTTGCCGCGTCCACAAACCTCAGAGTCCCCCTCTATTCCCTCCTATGTTGTTTACTTTCTCGTACTTCTTAGATTCTGGTGTATAGGTATACTAGTTTTTTGTCTGTAGCTTGTGACTTATGACTACCGGGTTTCGGAAAAATACTGTGTATACTCGAGTGTTGGGTTTGTACATGCCGAGCGACATCTTATCAGTTATTTAATTACCTGTTGCAGTTTAGTTGTAAATTTTTCTTTGATTTCCATTTATTCGAAAAATTTTAGGCTTACCTAGTCATAGAAACTAGGAGCCATCACGACGTCTTACAGAGGGAAAATTTGGGTCGTGACAAGTTGGTATTAGAGATCTTGGTTGATAGGTGTCGTGAGTCAGAAGCAAGTTTATTAGAGTCTCGCGGATCCGTACGGAGACGTCTGTACTTATCTTCAGGAGGCTATGAAACTGTTAGGAAAAATTATACTTCTTTGATTCCTTGCCGTGCGAAATTGTTGACTTCAAAATTCTAAACTTTTGTCTTCTATTATCTCAGAGATGGAGAGGACACGTGCAGGCGGATCTGATGACCAAGAACCCGTGCCCCTTGCTAGAGTCGCGAGAGGCCAGGGCTGGGGTAGAGGCCGAGGACGTCCACGTGGTGCAGCTAGATCACCCGCACGAGTTGCTATAGAGGAGCCCCAGTAGCTCCTGCTTGAGGGAAAGCACCTGAGGTACCTATTACAGCACCAACCCTCCAGGAGACTCTAGCCAGTTTCTGAGCATGTCCAGTACTTTGTCTTAAACTGGATTGATGCCACTTGATCCTGCCACATCTCAGGCCGGGGGAGGAGCACAAACTCCCGCCGCCGGTACCCCAAAGCAGCGGGTTCAGGTCGATAATGTTCCAGAGATTATACCGATGCAACCGGTAGCTCTAGTTCAACTCAAGGTTAGAGCAACAGGTTTTGAGGCAGAGAATCTCAGACTTGAGAGGTACAAGAAGTACCACCCTCCTACCTTCAGTGGATTGGCGTTAGAGGATGACCGGGGTTTTCTGGAAGAGTGTCACTTTATTCTCCGTACTATGGGTGTAGCGGAGTTGAGTGGGGTTTCTTTAACTACATTCCAGCTTAGAGGAGCAACCTATCAGTGGTGGCATGCCGATGATTTGGTTAGTCCAGCTGAGGCAGCTTCACTTACATGGACTCAGTTCTCGGACATGTTCTTGAGGGAGTATGTTCCCTAGAGTCTTAGAGATGCATGGCGCGTGGAGTTTGAGTCGTTGCGCCAGGGTTCTATGACTGTGTAAGAGTATACAGTTCTCTTCAGTGATTTAGCCCGACATGCACCAGCCTTGGTTGCTACAGTTCGAGAGAGGGTTCGTCAGTTTATCGAGGGACTCCACCCCAATATCAGGCTTATCTTGGGAGATGGAGGTGGATATTTCATACCAGCAGGTTGTGAGTATTGCTAGGAGATTTAAGGGTATGCTTTCTCGGGAGAGAGATGAGAGGGAGGACAAGAAGTCTCGAGAGTCTGGAACTTATAGTGGTACTCGTGCCCCAACTGCAATTCATCATAGCAGGGGCTATGTCAGTCGCCCCGTTCATTCAGCACTTCCAGCCGCCAATGGTATTTTGGCCCCTTCTATGCCCCAGGAGCCTTATTATGCACCGCCAGTGTCTAGTGCACCTCCTGCACGGGGTGCTTTAATTGGTCAGTTCAGTAGACTTGGCCTGATCTAGTCACAGCAGCCACGCCCTCCGAGAGCCTATTTTGAGTGTGGCGACTCTCTCCATATGGTGAGAGATTTCCCAAGACTTAGGAGGGGTGCACCTCCACTGACTTTTCAGGCACCGCGTGCTCCACCGGGTCCTCTGGATATGATTATAACACCGACTACTACTCCATCTTCATAGCCATCTCGAGGTAGAGTTCGGGGAGGTCGAGGTTGCCCTAAAAGGGGAGCCAGGGCCAGATATTATGCTCTTCCCGTACAAAGGCAGTTTCTTTCGACACTGTCATTACATTTATTGTTCCAGTCTTTCATAGAGATGCATTGATTTTATTCGATCTAGGCTCCACTTATTCCTATGTGTCCTCTTATTTTGGGCGTATCTCGTGATTCTTTTAGTTCTCCTGTTTATGTGTCTACACCTCTGGAAGAGTCTATTGTTGTTGACCGTGTCTATCAATTGTGTTTGGTTATTTTTAGTAGTTTTGAGACTAGAGCTGACTTATTATTGCTCAGTATGATAGACTTTAATATTATTTTGGGCATCAACTGGTTGTCGCCCCATTATGCTACTCTTGATTTTCACGCCAAGACCGTGACACTAGCTATGTCAGGATTACCGCTATTAGAGTGGAGAGGTACCTTAGAGTACACTCCTAGCAGAGTTATTTCATTTCTTAAAGCTCAACAAATGGTTGAGAAGGGGTGTGATGTGTATCTAGCTTATGTGAGAGATGTCAGTATTGATACCCCCAGAGTTGAGTCAGTACCAATAGTGAGGGATTATCCAGATGTATTTCCAACTGATCTTTGGGGCATGCCGCTCGACGGAGATATTGACTTTGACATTGATTTGTTTCCATGCACTCAGCCCTATATCTACTCTTCCATAAAGTATGGCTCCTCCTTAGTTGAAGTAATTGAAGGAGCAGTTACAGGAGTTGCTTGATAAGGGCTTCATTCGTCCCAGTGTGTCACCTTGGGGGTGATCCGGTTAAAAGATGCATTATACTGCAAAATTTCTTTCTATGAATACTCATTCTCAGCAAGCATTATATCTTACAAAATGAAAAATCTAGTTTCTTTGGAAATGATACACCAAGTTTCACTAAGCTAAAACGAATCCATAGCCTACATAGTGATGCGCCTATTCCAATAAATGATACTCAAATATCATAAGTGACTAATGGAGGGAAATGCTTTAGATCACAGGTTCAAGTCCCAAGTGTAACATTCTAGTGTTTCTCGGAATCCCTTTGTGTAAATTGTTGGCTCTGCTACTTGTTGTGGCAGAGATTTTGGGATTGCTTTCTGCGTTCTAAGTGCTTGTACATATTAGTGGCCCTTTCTATATTAAGTTGACTGAAGGACAACAAAACTTAGTTTTTCAAGTTGCCTTCTAGAAGTAACAAAAGCCTGGGTTTTAAAGATTCCCCTTCCCTGGAACACTTCCTATTAGGATATTGCATTTGCTAGTGCTTTCTCTGGGATTTTTTTGCTGAATAGAAGTTTGTTTACCCTCTATTGAGAATTTTTGGTAGTTACAACTCTTCTTTAAGTTTCTAATTTATTTTTTCTATCTTACTGAAATCATTAGGTAGTAGATTTTTTGAAGTAGAACAACCTTAACTGCAAATATTAGCAGTCAACCCATCTAACTCGTTTTCTCCATTCCCTTTTTTTCTTACTTCTGTAGGATAAAAAAGTTTCATGTAGTCAATATCTCTGTATTGTTGTGCATGTGTGTATGAAAGATGATAAGTCGATGTGGGCAGCTTTTTGGATTGTGATTGTATTGTAATTTGTAATAGAGCATCTAATTTGTACCATAAGTTCTCTTTTCCATTATTTAGGCGGTAGCACATAGAAGGCCATCTGTTGTGAACACAATAGGTCCATCAAAATGGACAAGCTTTCCTCCTGTATATCCCATTATTGCAATGTGTTTGATTGTACTTCATGGATTTTAAAATGGGAATCAGCTGGAACTGGTAGATCTTATTAGGTTGTCTTTCTTTAAATCAATGAAACCCCATGTTTCGAATTTACATTTTCGTTCCTCCTTGCTTGGTTTTGTTTGTTTATTGTTGTTCTGGTGCTTGAAATGGTGAACTTTTTTGTTCTTTTAGATTTGAATGTTAAAGGAATCATATCATCATCAATGTGAAAATCTATACTCTTTTGTAGGTAGGGTAGATGATGAAATGGAAGACGGAGGCAGTGATGAAGATCTAGACCTTACTTAAGAGAATTTTGAATTGATGATTGTTGTAGATGCATGTGGCTGTTTCTAGAAATGTTTGTTATCAAAACTTTTTAAACTTTTAACTCTTGAAATATCAAATGTATGTACTTGGTAACATTTCATCACTATCGTCTGTGGATTTATTAGCTTGTTGGATAATTTGGATTATGAATAGTTTCATTTTGTTATTTATATAAATTTTAGTGTTTTATAGTTTATTTTATACATATGTAAATCTTTATTTACAACAGGGGGAATATTTTCAATTCAATTAAACTGTTGCAATAGCTAACATAACTGTTGCCATAGTACATGCAAACCGTTCCAAAATAATCTGAAAATCGTTGCAATAGGTAGTTCAACTCTTGCAATATCTTAATAAAATCGTTGCCATTTCTATAATAGTTGTAACGGTTTAATAGATATAGTAACGGTTATTTACCGTTGCATTTAACATTACGGTAACGGAATTTAACCATTGCAATTGATAAGAATAATCGTTCCAAAAAGAAGAGGGAAAACTGTTGTGATAGACTATACAATAGCAATGGTTATCTGAACCGTTCCAAAAACCGTTCCATAAGCTCTATAGGCATGCCAGCTTGTGGAACGGGAACTGAACCGTTGCAATACATCTATGGCAACAGTTTACCTATATGTTGCAGCGGTTTTCCATGCGTAGCCATAGGTGAATTTTCCAGTGGTGATTAACATGCACCTGCTTGAGCACCTCTAGAAAACACGCAAATTGTTTGTCCAGATTCTCTTTTCTTTGCTTCTAAGGGAAAGGTAGAGCAGGCATATATTTAGTATCTTCGATCTCATCATTACTTCTCTGTTTGTTTTTCTTCCTTGTATGAACTTCATATTTGTTCGTTTTCTTCTTCAGATCATCCTCTTGCCCTGCTCTCACTTCACTCTTACGATGATCATCCCTTTTTTGTTCTCCTTCATTCTTAACTTGATTTCTTGTCAACTAATTCTTCTCTGATACCAACAAATCTTACAATATATTGCTCATTCCTCAAAGACACTGCATTTACTGTTTCCTTTGGATTCCTTTCGGTATCTACAGGGAGGTTTCCTGGAGACCTCTTGGATAACAGACTAGCAATATTCCCCACTTGCCTCTTTGTGTTTCGAATAGCTGCACTATGAGTTTCAAATCTCTCACCTCGTCTTAATAATGAAGGCCTTCATTAGATCTTCCATGATAGCCTGATTAGAATGTGGTGGCTAGTTTTGCTGCCTATGCTGGTTCTGGAATCCTGGAGCTTCTTATCCCTGGGGTCTCGGATTATTTTGCTACCATGAGTTAAGACTACCATTTGTTGAAATCTATGAAAATCTTGGGTGTCTCTGCCTCAAAGAGTTAAGATTATTACCACTCTAGTAGTTGCCTCTGTCAAAGCTTCCCATATCATTTAGTACTTTATCTGTAGTTGAGGCCTGATACTCATGCGTTGGATGACCCATTCCACAAAAGTCACAAACTTATGATGGTTGGCTCTATAACTTGGATAAGGTCTACTTTCTTATCTCTTTGGTCGTGGCGTCTAGCTGAGCTTGTACTAATGTGTTAGGATCCACTTGATGAACCCCAGCTGATTTTATTCTATCATTACTCTTAGCAAGTCATTGGTTAGCATCTTCAGAGAGCTCATCAAGAATTGCAACAGTCTCTTCAAGAGTCTTCTTCATTAAAGGACCTCCAACTGCAGTGCTCAGAGTTCGTCATGAGGAAGGTGTTGGTCCATCCCAAAAGTCTTGGAGTTTCATCCACAATTCAATCCCATTATGCTGCCACTTTCTCACTATCTCCTTGAATCTTTCCCAACTCTCGAAAACTGTTTCAGTGTCCTTCTAGCAGAAGTTGTGAATTTCTCTTCTCAATTTCACTGTTTTTGCAATTGAGAAGTCTTTGTCAAGGAATTTTTAGTCATGTATTCTCATGTCCAAATCGACCCTGTTAGTAAGCTACGAAGCCAGTGCTTCATGTCATCCTTCAGTGAAAAGGGGAATGCCCTTAAGTAGGTTGCATCTTTTGACACTCTATTGTACTTGAAGGTGTTCATGATTTCCTCAAAATCCATCAAATGAGTGTTAGGATCTTCATTCACCTTCCTATTAAGACATAGTTGTTTTGGATAGTTTGAAGCAAACATTTCTTCAACTCGAATAATTTGCTGCTACGGGTGGAGGTCTGACCCTGGATAGTCCCTGATTGTAGATTGGTATGTCATAATCATCCAATGCTCTACCAGGCCTGGGTACCATATTTTTGAACTGGTCTTCAACCAAGGGTCTATTTAGATTGAATCTTCGACCCCCATCATCTTCGATAGTCTCATCAGCAACTCTACGGGCTGCCTCAACTGCTATTCATCCAACTTCTTCTCTATGTTGCACTGCCTCTCTTGCAGCTAAATCTACCCTTGTCACCATTATTATCAATGTGTTCTTGGGTTGAAGGTTTCCCCAAGAACTTTCCAGTGAGTTCTTTCTCTTTCCTCAACTGTCGCAGACTCTTTTCCACCTTTGGATTGTGTGGAATCAATTCTTTTGAAGAAGATCGAGTCATACACCAGAGAAGTCAATATGTTTTCTTCATATGGAAGACAAAACCCATGAATAATAGAATAATATAGGTTCCTGAGTTAGCACCAAAAATTATTTTGAACACTATTGATTGCCAATCTCCGAAAACAGCCTTAAAATTTGACGAGCGCAAAATACAATACGAAATTGATGCTTGCTAGCCAAAGATAATATAGTTTAATTAACATCTCCACATATATTGGATTTAAACAATTCTCAAGTAATTTCTAGCTTAACTCTATTCAATATGATTAACACTTTGGTCGGGATGATTAATAACTAAAGTTAACTATGAAACTAAAACTATTAACAATTAATCACAAAAGACAAGAGTTGAGCAACAATGAAATATCAATGGAAGAAACAAGATTCATGATAGGATGCAAGAAAGCTATTTGGAATCTAACTCTAGTTCAATTCACTCTAAAGTTTCACTGATTCTCACGAATCCACTCGATGATTAGTTCAAACGTGTAGTCAAGACTCCTCTCTCTATTAAATGTTAACTCTAAGATATGAACTAATATAATCATTTTGAACATATGCAAGCATGTGTTAATGGATAAGTCTTCGGAAAAACATCTCTCAAATATTATCCTAACTTGATTTAAAGAACAATTTAACAAGCTCTTTTGATTACTTAAAAGAATTACTGAATTAAACCGAACAAAATAATGAAAAGATAGTCACCAAAATATTCATCTTTCGATTAAATAAACTAGTGAATAAAGTTGCAATCAATTCAAAGCTCCATAAACGAATTCAAGCAAAGAATTAGAGTTAAAATCCACAAATATCAATCAAAACACCATATCCGTCAAACCCTAAGGTAAACTACTCCATATTTATGGAGAAACTCATCACAAATAAAGGTAAACAATAAGAAAACATGAATTCAATTCAAACTCAAGTGTTGAGTTGAAGAAAGAATGATGAATCCTTGTGCTTAGATTCTCCAATGCTCTTCCAATCTTATGTAGGTCAAAAGTCCTCTAAAAGTGTGTTTCTAGTGTATTTATACCAAGTCGAAACGTGCCCGGACCAAACTATCCTCATTGAGACGAAGTGGGAAAACCTGTAAACCTTTTACACTTCATGCGTCACATGGTGCTACGCACCCTGTGTTGTATTAGTGTAATTTGCTCAGTTGTAAACTCTCTAAACTTAGCTTGTCTAAAAAACTTTTGTACTAATGTGTCTCACAATGCCACGCGCCCTGCATCACATTAGTGTATTTTTATCTCAAACCCAAAAACTCTAAGTCTCTTAACTTCTCAAACTTTTGATGAACTTTTGTACTAATGCGACGCTTAATGCCATACCTTATGCGCCACACTAGTACATTTTTCTCCAGCCCATCTTCGCAGATATGGAAGAGGACATAATAGAGGTTTTCATGGATGATCTATCAGTGGTGGAGAACTCCTTCGATGACTTTCTTATGAATCTGAGAAGAGTACTAAAGAGGTATATGGAGACTAATCTGGTAGTGAACTGGAAAAAAATATCATTTCATGGTATAGGAAGGTATAGTCTTGGGACACCTAGTGTCAAGTAAGGGCATTATGGTGGACCGTGCTAAAGTTGATATAATAGAGAAGGGTTCACCACCTACTTCCGTCAAGGAAGTAAGAAGTTTCCTTAGTCACACCAACTTCTATAGGCGATTTAGATGTTTCCAAAATTGCTAACCCTTTGTGTAAGTTGCTTGAAAAAGATCACCCCTTTGTATTTTCTGATAATTGCAGGGCATCTTTTGGGGAGTTGAAAAAGAGGTTGGTGACTACACCAATCACAGTGGCGCCTTACTAGGAACAACCTTTTGAGCTGATGTGTGATACAAGGAACTATGTTGTGGAAACAGTTCTTGGCCAGCGAAAAGATAATCATGCATCAAATCTCCTATGCAAGTCGAACCTTGAGTGGTGCCCATTTAAATTACACAGTGACCGAGAAGGAGAATCTAGCAATGGCGTTCGCATTTGACAAATTCAGGTCATACCTGATAGTCTTAAAGGTAATTGTTTATACTGGCCATTCTGCTCTCAGGTACTTAATTGAGAAGAAGGAGTCAAAGTCGCGCAATGATCAATGAGTATTACTCCTGCAAGAATTTGATTTGGAAACCCATGATAGAAATGGAATGGATAAACAAGTGGTTGATCACCTGTCCAGGCTTGAAGGAGCTGAAAAGAAGGTTGGGATAGAAGAGATTGCAGAGACTTTTCCAGACAAACAACTTTTAGTGACAAGTCTCGAGGTGGCACCATGGTATGTGGATATATAACCTACCTGGCGAGTGGTATTGTTCCCTATGACTTGTCTTCTGTGCAAAACAAATAGTTCTTTAGTGATTGTCACATGTATCACTGAGATAAGCCTTATTTTTTCAGGATTTGTATTGATAACATCATCCAAAGTTATATCCCCGAGATAGATCAGTCTTCTGTTTTGCAGGCATGTCACGCTTCACCATATGGTGGCCGTTTTGGATAATTACTAAGGTGTAAGAGTAGGGATTCTAATGGTCGACGTTGTTCAAGGATGCACTCTACTAGGTAAAGATGCATGATGAATGCCAACGGACCGGGAATATCTCCCGTCGACATGAGATGCCAATGACCCCAATTCAGGAAGTGGAAGTATTTGATTTATGGAGAATCAATTTCATGGGGCTTTTTTTCAACTCATACGAAAACAAATACATAATTGTAGTTGTTGACTATGTGTCAAATGGGTGGAAGCTCTAGCACTTCCTACAAATGATGAAAATGGAGTCATTGGATTTTTGAGAAAGAACATCTTACACCCGATTTGGCACACCAAGGGAAATAATCAATGATGGAGGCACCCACTTCTGCAACCGAGCCTTCACAAAGTTTTTGGAAGTATATGGTGTTCTCCACAAGGTGGCCACTACATGTCACCCCCAAACAAGCGAGCAAGTGGAGGTGTCGAACAAGGAAATAAAGAGTGTTTTGACAAAGGCTGTGAATGCTACGAGAACGGATTGGGTGAGCGTTTTATTAATCACTATCGGCATATCGCACCGCTTTCAAAACTCCAATTGGCATGTCACCATATAAACTGGTGTTTGGGAAAGTGTGTCACTTACCTGTGAGTTGGAGCATAGAGCTTTGTGGCACTGAGGCAATTGAATCTCGATATGGAAGATGGGAGTACAAATATAGTCACATAGTTCCACGAACTAGATGAGTTCCATTACCATGATTTTTAGAGCATAAGATTATACAAGGAGAGAAGGAAAATTCTCCATGAGAAGAATATTGTGGAGCGCAATTTTAAACTTGGATATTTGGTACTATTGTATCATTCACGACTGAAATTGTTTCCGGGAAAGTTGAAGTCAAGATGTTTAAGACCATTTAGTCTACTAGATGTACATCATACATGAGCACTGGAAATTGAGTCGGAAGATGGAGTTCGGAAGTTCTCAGTTAATGGGAAAAGGTTGAAAGATCACCTTGGCATGAATGAGGAAAAAGTTGTGTTGGTGATTTTCTTGAAGGATCCCCAAGTATTGATTGAACCTCGAGTTTGATTGACTACATCGTGCCTCAACGTTAAATCAGGAGCTTCATGGGAGGCAATCCATCATAATGTTGTATTCGTCATGACGCGGCGTTAAATTAGATGCTTCGTGGGAGGCAACCTAATTCATAGTTTATTTTAGCTTCATTAGAATTTTATTTTTATTTTTTAGGTACTATCAAGTCGTTGGTTAAGCCTTGGTTTTTGAATAGGTATCGAATGATTTTGGGAAGCCAAGAAAATATGTAGAAATATAGAAAATGGACCCGGCATCACTTAAGTATGTCGGACAACTTTTAGGTATGTGCTTCGTAGTAAGAATGTGCACGTTTTTCCTAACCCCATAAACCCCATAGGAACGGTATTATTGTTGTTTACATGAGTGATATCACTTAATTCCCAAGTTGATTTGGGAGGGTGAGAAAATCACTCATCCACACAGCACTTCCATTGTACTAGTGCATGCCAGGTGATTGTCATAATGCTTCAAAGGCATTCCTTGTCCCCATTGGAGCTTGAGTATCTACAGTTGTTATTATAGTATTGTAGCGACCCAACCGGTCGCTTTGAGATCTAGTGTTCCCATCGGCAATTTGAGACCGTGATTAGCTTCACTTCATGTTTTATGACTTGTGCGTGTGGTTAGAATTGAATTTCAGGAGTTCAGAGTTGATTCAGATAGAAATTTTAAATTCGAAAGCTTAAAATTGGAAGAGTTGACTAAGGTTTGACTTCTTAGTAAAGGGTCTCAGAATCAAGATCTGAAGGTTTCAATAGGTTCGTATAATAATTTCGTACTTGGGTGTATGTTCGGGTTGAGTATAGGACCACCCGGGAGCATTTCGGCGCTTGTTGGGGAAAGTTGGCATTTGAAGGTTTTAGAATTTCATAAGTTTAGTTTGATGTGGATTATGATGTTATCGATGTTCATTTCGGATTAAGTCTGTATTGTGTTTTGGATTTTGTTGGTACATTTGGATGGGGTCCCAGGGGCCCCGAGCGCGAATCGAATTGGAATCAGATCAAATTTTGGACTTAAAGGATTTCTCAAGCTTAAGGCTTCTGGTGTAATCGATCCTGCGAGATATTGGCCGCAAGTGAGACCCCACAAGTACGGCATTGTGATTGCATAAGAGGCATTTGGGACTGGAGCAGGGATGGTCATAGATGCAAGGATATTTCTACATCTGCGAGCCTGCAGATGCGAAGAATGATCCGTAGAAGCGGAATGCGAGTTACACAGTTAGAGTCACGGAAGCGGAAGGTCTCTGCATGTGCGAGTGCGCATGAGCGAGGGCTGGACCGCGGAATCGGTCACGTAGGAGCAAAATTCGGTCCGCAGAAAAGGATTGCCTGGGCTTGGAGAGAACCGTACCTGCGATTGATTTTTCGCAGGTGCAGCTAATGGTCCGCTAGTGCGAAGGTCGCCAAGCAGAATGCTTGATTTAAGTACGTGGATTAGGCTCATTTATCTCATTAGAGCCGTCTTTGAGAAAATATTTTGAGCACCATTTTGATCGCCAATCATGAGGTAAGTGATTTCTACAAGTTGTGAGTTAAATATACGAAGTTAGGCTTGTAAATTCATGAAAAATTATGGAAATTTTTGGATTTTAAGAGAAAACCTAATAAATTGATATTTTTGAATTTTGACCACGATTTTGGAAATGGAATTAGGAATAAATCCCCTTATTGAGTTCGTATGTTATAGGTAAAGTTTATCTTTAAATATTTTTAGAATCCGGGTACGTGGGCCGGAATGTTGACTTTATTGACTGTTCGAGCGGAGTTGGAAATAGTTATAAATTAATTAAGTATGATGTTGGAGTACATCTTTATTGTTTTTCATGATTGTTTGACTAGTACGGATCGATGTGATTTTTGTTTGAGGTGTTAGAGAGGCATTGGAGCCGGTTATGGAACTTTGGAGCAAAGTAAGTCTTTTGGCTAACCTTGTGAGGGGAAATTACCCCCTAGGCAATGTAATTATTATGTGCTACTAGTTGTGGGTGTTATATACGCACGAGGTGATGAGAGTCTGTACGTAGCTAAAGCATGTATATGCCTGGGTAGACTTAGGACTTTATCATGTAATGTTTGAATTATTTGAACTCATTCTGCTGGCTTAATTAATTAAATTTATAATTGAGATTTGATTTAGAAGACATATATACATATTACGCCAAGCCTTATCACCTTGATTTTTTGGTAAGGTATATGAGAAACGGTAAATGTTATATTCACTTTATGCTCATGTACTATATTGTAAGCACGTGTCATGTAATTCGATAAGTTCCATCCTTTCTTGTGGAGCGGGACGAATGCCTCGGCAGTATAATAGATGCATCTATGGTTAATGTCGGTCGGCACTCGGCGGTGTACACATTATTCAGGATCGGGTTGTACGACCTCGGTATAATCGTACGCTATATCGCTTGCAGTTCGAATATGCACGAGATTATGCTTCAACTAATTCCTGGCATTTATTATGGTGTTCACTATCCATTGTTTTTTGGCACTTAATACATCTGAGATGTTTAGATAGGACACGAGACTGAGAAATTTATATATTTAAAAGATATTTTTAAAAGGTTATATATCTTAAGTTTTACCCCATTATTGTTATGCTTCATATTTGCTTATGAATTATCATATTGCTTTATTGGACCTCTAGTAAGTGTCGATGTTGACTCCTCGTCACTACTTCTCCGGGGTAAGGCTAGATACTTATTGGGTACGCGTTATTTATGTACTCATGTTGCACTTCTGCACAAAATGTGCAGGATCTTACAGGTTCATTTGATGGTCATCTGGGCGCGTAGGCGCAACTGCTGAGGAGAATTTATGGTGAGCTGCATTCCAGCCTACGTATCGTGGCCCACAAAGTCTCCATCGTACTATTTACTTTGTCCTGTCTTATCTACATTCCAAACAGATGTTGGGCGTCATCATGACCTATAGTGGGTTTTGGGTCGTGACAAGTTCTACGTCTTCATGCACCCCTTAAAATCTTAAGTGTGGGGTGGCTCACTTGAGCTGAGATGGGTAGATATATGCATCAAAATTGTAGTAAGCATCTATGAGATACTGGTTGAATGGGAGAGACAAGCATGCTGAAATAGAGAGGTGAAGTCTGAGTAACCACAAGTTTGTTGAACATCATGAACTTAACTCATAAGTTGGGGTCATAAGTCCACGTTTTGAAATGATTCAATGCCCTCTAAGGTTAACTAATGTCCACTTATGCAGGTACAAATATGGTACGTCCGAAGCCCAATGCACCACTGACTAATAAAGGGAAGGGAAAAGTCACGACCCAAATCCGAACTCATGTCGTGATGGCGCCCAACGCTGGGGTCAGGCAAGCCAACACTTGAATTACTAGCAAGATTACCTTATTTGATAATTTGTTCCAAAACTTGCCAAATTTTTAAGGTTAAATTTGTAGGGTGAAAACGTATAACTTAACCAACTTAGATCAACATAACCAAAAAGACCGTAAATAACATATACAGTGCCAAAATATAGTATCTACTACGTGTTCCAGGACCTAGTGTCACAAGTCTACGGGAGGACTAGTAGTATATACAAATTAAGATAGAATAATTGTGCTACTGTCTGAAGGAAATAGACAAAAATAACAAAAGACAACTCCAAAGTGCTGCTGAGATACGCCAAGGGGAGCATCTCACCGTGGAGTCGGGTATAGAGTATGCTCTCAAGATCGCGTCCCGGTCTGATAACCAGATGCACCTGCCTCAGAACCTGTAAAATTAAGTACTGAAGCGTAGCATGAGTACATATAAGCAAATATGTACCCAATGAGTATCTCGTCTAATCTCGAAGAAGTAGTGACGAGAAGAAGACGTGATACTTACTAGGTTCATCATTAAATAACAGGACTAAATAGGACTAGGCAGGGATAGCAATACTAGGAACCACAAGACATGAAAATAACAAATATAAATTTACAATTTACCTCTGCATGTCAAATCACACTAGCATATAATATACTAACTTTTCCTTTTCACCTGAAGCCGTTTAAATAATACCAACAAGACTCGCAGTCAATTATACAGTTTAAATAATAGCAACAAGACTCTCAGTCAAATATACATCACATAGTATGCCGGAGCGTACGGCCGAAGCGTCGCAAAAATAAATGTGCACTGCCGAGGGTCGAATGACTCGAACCATAGATGCATCTATTACCCCACTCGCGAATCGAACATGCGACGCGGGTGCTCGTATACATACATAGAATTATCAGGAATTCAGGAATTTAATAGAGATTATACTTGAAAACAAGAACTTAAGCATCTGAAATTCGATTGTAACTTCCTAATATTCTCATGCTAATTCAAGTATAATAAGAAACTCGAAGTACATTTAGGGATACATGTAAGGCACATAAAAGCATGCTTGTGAGTCCTAAAACTACCCGACGTGGCATAATAGTAGCTACGCACGGACTCTCGTCACTTCGTGCGTGTGTATCCACCATAAATAAGGACATTTCAAAAATTTATAATCACCTAAGGGGACAATTCCCTCTTACAAGGTTAGAAGGGAGACTAACCTCGTGTCGGGCCTACTTTCCGGGTCAAGAATACGCCTGAAACTCCGAACTCGCCTCCCAAGGATTCGAAACTAGTCAAATATGGTATACGTAAATTAATCTATGCTCAAAGATATGAAATTTATCTAATTAAGCCATTATTCAACCTACTTGAAGAAACCTCAAAATTCACCGACCCACCCCCCACCCCCCGGGCCCGCATGCTCGGATTTCGGAAATTTTCAAAGGAAACACTTTCCCATAACCTAAGGATCATTAATATATTGTTTTTGTATGATTTTGTGGCAAATTCATTGGAAATTCTCCAAATTTTCATAAAACCTAGGTTACTACTCTAACCCTGGATTTTTCACTAATTAGGTAGTTAATCTAGCTAGGAATTCATGCATTAAGCTAACACTAGGGTAGAATTCACTTACCTTTCAGTAGCTAGGTCGTGGGGATCTTTTCCAAGCTCTCAAGGTCTCTAATGGAGGAAAGAAATGGAGAAAAATGAACATTTCCCGTGTTTAAAAGAACACACTGCCTACAGTGGTTCCGCACCTGCAGCTCAAGGACCGCTCCTGCGGTCTCGCACCTGCGGAGATGGGACAAAGGGCATGGGCTTGCACCTGCGGACAGGAGTCCGCACCTACGGAAAAGGGCCCGCACCTGCGAGGAATGGGCAGCCCACCTGGGGGTCGCACCTGCGAGGCTGGGACCGCAGGAGCGGTCCCGCACCTGCAACTGGGCAACCGCACCTGCGGGCACAACAGATCAGGTGCACCAGCAACTATTTCAGTTGGTTTTTGGCCTAGTTCGGTGCCCGAGAGGCACCTGGGCCAACCCCAGCCCCCGTCCATATATACCAACAAGTCCCAAATCGTAATACTGACTCGCTCGAGCCTTCGGAACACTCAAACAACACTAAAACTCAAAATCACACCTCAAAACCCCTAAATATCTAACTTAATAACTTCAAGCTCTTGAATTCGGTATCAATGCGCCGAACTGACCTATACTACTCGGAATGATGCCAAACTTTGCGAGAAAGTCATAATTGACATAACGGAACTATTCTCGGTCTCAGAATTCCATTCGGACCTCGATAACACAAAAACACGTTCCAAACCAAATTTCAAACTTAAGGAAACTCTTATTTCGATATTGGGTGCCGAAACGCTCCCAGGTCATCCAAAACTCATTTCGAACATACGCCCAAGTCCAGAATCATCATACAAAGCTACCAGAACCGTCGAAACCTGATTCCGAGGTCGTTTACTCAAAATATTGACCGAAGTCAAACTTGGCCAAAAAGGCCAACCTTAAGGAACTAAGTGTTCCTATACCACTCTAAACACTTCCGAATCCCGAACCACCTGTCCCCGCAAGTCCTAAATCACAATAAGACGCTATGGGAAGTTTCATTTAGGGGAATGGGGTTCGATAATGCAAAATGATCAATCGGGTTGTTACAGGCAAGGCCACTACTCCTACCAAAGTCAAGGCTTCCTCCGCACCTCCATCGAAAAAGAGGAAATGAGAGGAGGCCACTTCGAGTCATGTTGAGGGGTTGCGAGCACTTGCACCTATGGAAGCACCGCCCACAGCCAGCGGGACAACGAGAATATGGAATTAAAAGCATACCCTCGTCTGCCAAGGAATGGTAGAATATTTGTCGCCGAAACATATACACCCTTATTCGGCTGGTTATGAGAGCCCTCTAAAATCTATGTATCAAGAAATTTGGAAGGGTATTCATGATCTTAACTTGAGCTACGTGTTTGGAAACATTAGGAATATCAATGTGAACCTTGTCCGTGAGTTTTATGCTGGATATGATCTGGATGATCCATAGCAATATGTTCCAATTCGGGATCGATTGATTTATTTTTCTACATCAACTATATGAAACTACTTCGGAGCTCTGGATGTTCCCCATGAAATCTTGGTAACTTCATTGCTCTCCCAACATATCAGGCGCTGAGACACATTCTCCATGGTGTCAATTCTGTGGCAACCAGGTTCCATGACAAAAATACCCAACGTCAAAGGAAATGTCCAAACAAGAAAATGAATCCATAAGCTCAGGTGTGGTTGAAATTGATCAACACGTGACTACTACCATGCAACCATGAGACGATGATTAGCCTTGGATGGGTCCGCGTGCTTTACTTCCTAATGACTGGTCAAAAGGTGAATGTGGGCCAGTTGATACTTGATACGCTACCAAATGGCGCAAGTAAGAACAAGAAAGAGAGTTGATAGGTTATTCTTTGGCAACATGCTGACACAGTACCTGAGAAAAGAGGAGACATAAGAGGAGCGAGATTTTGATGTAGTCATTCCAGTATCCCTCCGACAAACAGACATCACCAGCATCCAAGCGATGGAGGATAGCGATATACCTTCACTGACAGGTGCCGAGCTCAAACCTTGATATGACAACTTTTTGGCCCATTTATGTGGGTTAATGGACTTGGATCTTCGGGTTGGAGGGAGGCCGACCACCACGGAGGAGAGGGCCAACCTAGATGAGCGTTTTTAGCTCAATGCTCATGCTCGGCATCTGATTGGGTGAGGGCCAGCGACTTCCTGGGGACAAGGATGTAAACACACTAGAGTGTTCAGAGGCCGAGCCAGAGTAGTTTGAAGAGGAGGCTGAGGATGATGTTGATGATGGTGCAAAGGATGAAGAGTCGACAGCTGCGGATGTAACCTTCTACAATGATGATGACTGATCAATGAGTTTTTCCTACCACCTTACTTGTTTTTATTGCTTTATATATGCACTGAGGATACTACATGAATTAAGTGTAGGGTGGGGGATTCTATATTCTTTGTGACTTGTAAATACTATACAAACTAATAGCTTCTTGTTTATTTTTTATTAGCTACTTCTTTTCTATTTTAGCATAAAATATATGTAGAAAAAAGTGAATTTGTATCGTATTCCAGCTTTAGTCTTTAGTTTTTAGGAACGTTTTTAGTAGAAAAAAGAATAATAATACGTAGAAAAGGTGCCACGACCCAAAATCCACTAGTCGTGATAGAACCTAACCTAGTCCGCTAGGTAAGCCAACAAATATCTATCCAATTCCAATAATTTTAACATGGCAACTAAAGAAAAGTAATTATCTAAATCTTATACATTTCCCGAGGACTTGTAGTACAATCATGAGCACTAAGAATAGAGTTTACAAAGCGAAAATAAAATAAATACATAGTCTGTTGAAACGTACATAAACAAAACTTTATAATCTAAGGCTACCCCGAACAACAGAGGCAGCTGCAACAGAGATGTGAGTACATCTTCAAATCCAGGAACCATCAAACACAACACCAACTACAACCAACATCTGCACGCAATGTGCAGAAGTATAGTATCAGTACAACTGACCCCATGTACTGAGTAAGTAACAAACCTAACGTTAGGTTGAAAGCAGTGACAATCTATCGCAAGGTCGGTTCAAATATCGGTATTCTACAATAGTTCATAACAGCATAACACAAGTAGTAAAGAGGTATCTCAGAAGAAAAAGGCTCAACTCGTTCACAATTTAAGAAAATAGGCATGTTTGTCAAATATCTTAGTGAAACTCAATTCTTTGCCGGAAATGCCAAAAATTTAGTTAAGTTTGAAAATTGTGATTTTTCTCAAAATCCTTTCAACAATAAGTAAGAAGTTTCATTTTCTTTCCAAATAACAAGTTCTAAACCACCTCTCTATACCCACGTATCGATGTGTATAAAAAGTCAAAAATGATGTGATACTATATAATATGAGGAAAAATGCATCTCTATGCATGTATGTCAAGTATGCATATCAAATGAGATGTAACTCAGTGATAAAACCATATGCAAGTTCTCAAAGTGTCAATTCACTCAGTCACTCAGTCCTCACAGTCACTCAGTCCTCCCAATCACTCGGCACTCGCACCCACGCTCTGTAGGTACGTGCGCTCACTGGGGTACGTACAGACTCCGGAAGGGCTCCTTCAGCCCAAGCGCTATATGAAGCCAATCATGGTATAAATCAAAGAAACATCATGCGGAGTGTAGCCCGATCCCATAAATAAACATGTTGCGACGTGCAACCCGATCCCATAAACATCCTCATAATCAGGCTCTCGGCCTCACTCAGTCATCGATCTCTCCAGTCTATCTCTCTCTCTCGGGCTCACAATGTCATGAAACTAGCCCGAATATGATGATGTGATGTACCAATAATAACAACAGAGACTGAGATATGATATTCATATGAGTCTGTATGACTGAATATATAAACAATGAAAGCATATAACTCCAAAGCACAATGGCCTCAGTGGGTCCCAACAATATCAGCATAAGTCTAAACATGATATTTAGCATAATTGAAAGCTAAATTACTATATCACATGGTGGAGACACAGATAACAATAATATAGGACCACTATACACTGCCATGGGAACCTCAAAGTCCCAATTCATAGGGTGTACGCCCACATGCCCGTCACCTAGCATGTGTGTCACCTCAATACCAATCACATAATACGTATTGCGGGGTTTCACACCCTCACCACTAAGTTTAGAAGAGTTACTTACCACGAACAAGCCAATTCCAATACTGAGCAAGCCAAGTGATGCTCCATAAATGCCATCTCGCTCGTTTGGACCTCCAAACGGCTCGAAACTGACCAACAACAATACAAATACATCAAACAATGCTAAAGGAACCAACCCCAATCGAAAAAAGTCAAATCTTGAATCAATACCCGAAATTGGACCAAAAGCCCAACCTAGGCCCGAACCTCGAAACCCGACAAAACTCACAAAATCTGACAACCCATTCAGTTATGATTCCAACCATACTAGTTTCACTCAAATCTGAATTCGATTCGATGTCCAAAACCCAAACAATCGTGTTATGAAACTTTAGGCCAAAACCCCCCAATTTCCTCTTTAAAATTCATCAACTAATTGCCAAAAATGAAGATAGATTCATGAAATGTAATCAAAATCGAGTATAGAACACTTACCCCAATCGTTGTGATGAAATTTGCTCCAAAAATCGCCTCAATCTGAGTCCCATATCTTAAAATATGAAGAAGGAACCAAAACCTCGATTTTTATAACTATGCCCAGCACTTTTGCATTTGCGGATAGGTGGTCGCATCTGCAACCTTCGCTTTTGCGGAAAAGGGCTCGCATTTGCGAGACAGGCTGCTTCTACGATGGCTATGACCGCATCTGCAGTCGCGCTTCTGCGCGATTAACTTCGACTTGCGGACCTTCACTCCTCAATGAAACCTCGCATCTGCGACGCTTGGCTCGCATCTGCGGCCATCGCACCTGCGCAATATCAATCGCAGGTGCGGAACACCAGAACCATCAGCTCCTCAACAATAGCAACATGAAGAAAAATGGTCTGAAATCGATTCGAAACACGTCCGAGCCGCTCGGGACCCTGCCCAAACATACCAAAAAGTCTCATGACATAACACGGACCTACTCAAGGCCTCAAAACACACATAAGAACATCGAAACAATGAATCACACCTCAATTCGAAATCATTGAACTTTGAAACTTCAACTTCCACAACTGAGGCCGAAACCTATCAAATCACGTACGATTGGCCTCAATTTTGCACACAAGTCACATTTGATCTTACGAAATTGCTCCAACTTCCGGAATCGAAATCCGACCTCGATGTCAAAAAGTCCACTCCCAGACAAAATTTCCAAAATTCCAACTTTCGCCATTTCAAGCCAAACCTTACTACGGACCTCCAAATCACAACCTGAATGCGCTCCTAAGTCCAGAATCACTCAACGGAGCTAACAGAACCATCAAAAATCCTTTCCGAGGTCAATTACTCAAAAGTCAAAACTTGGTCAAACCTTTCAAATTTAAAGCTTCTACCTGAGAATCATTCCTCCAAATCAATTCTGAAAACCTGAAAACCAAAATCGACGATTCACATAAGTCATAATACATCATACAGAGCTACTCATGCCATCAAATAATCGAGCGAAATGCAAATGCTCAAAACGACCAGTCGGGTCGTTACATCCTCCCCCACTTAAACATATGTTCGTCATCAAACGTGCCCAGAGTTGTTCCAAAAGCCATAAAAATCGTGGTGTAACCTTACCATGCACATACCCGGGGGTGATCCCGCGTCACCCTATCCCACATAGATTTGATAACACAACATTACTGAAATTTCTTCATCCAACCTAGCCCATAAGACTTAGAATCCAATTTCTACATCCCATATTTCTATAAGATCAGAATATCGCATCAACACACTGTATAAGTCTTAACAAGTTGTATCAATCCATAGTTATAACCCAAGTTGGAATCACATGATGTACCACATAATTCAAACACTCATAGCGATAATTTTCTAATCACAATAGCTGCTCAAATAACCCAATGCTGGTAATACACCTCTTATCGAACAAAGCCTCGTTCTAACACCTTCATATACTGCCAATGATGAAAGAAACACGCAGAAACCCATAACCATTCGTCGGATCAACAAGTTGTGGAACTCCCTCTCCTTCGATAGGAACTATAGCAAATTTCTAAGCCAATCAACATCAATATCCTTCCAAATATACTGCAATCAAATATGATAGCACCCATTGTAGGTTTGATGACCTCATCTCATCCAACACAACCACACTAGTGACATGCCACATCAATACAATCTAAAGCCACAACCTGTGCAATCCGTGCACCAATAAGCAACAAGCCAAGGGTACTCAAACATAGAAAATGACTCAAATGAGAGAACCGTCCCGCAAGCTCAACAAGTACCACAACAATGAGATGCTAAAAAACCCACCACACACCGTAGAGCCATAACACACGAATCTAACACAAAGGTCATATCCCAACATAACTTTGCTGCAATGCGCGACCCCATCCAACCACTGGTCCACATGATATACCTCAAGTCACAATGCTTAAAATCAACAACCTCACGCAATTCTACGTCTAGTACCAAAAGTGCACGACCATAACCACTAAAGCATATAACTCAATACCATAGTCCGAAGCGAACATAATCAATGCGCAATCAATCATTCTACACCCAAATACCCATCGCGCTCGAATTTTGCTATAATGCCCAAATAGAACTGCACCGTTTGTGTGTATAACCCACAATTCCCAACTCCTCGTAGCATAGAAGAGTAACTCACAGATCATTTCAGAACACGAATAAGCTCAGCAACAACCGAATGGCACATCCCTTAGCAATAGAAGTATGGAGCCAACCAATCCAACTCGGTGTAGAATACACATCCTAATTGGGCCTACCAATGGACCCCCAAATCAACTTTGGGCGCCCACAAATTGATAAAACGAAACCGCTGAAACACAACCATGAAACCATCCGCTTCTGAGAACTCCCAGTCTCCAAATCCATAGAACACACGAATCACCATATCTTATCCCAACTCCACCGCCAAAATGTCTAACACATATCTCATACACGATCAAACCACGAGGAATACCTCTATAATCCTTCTGTGCCACAGAGCAGAATTTGAATATCAGTAGTCGATCAACTAGGAGAGTGACGCAATACCAATGAAGTATTCATAAATCAAAACACATTGCCCCTTCTGAAATGTATACTCTCATCAAGCCATCCAAATAGTAATGTAATTTACCTAGTCATCTGAAACCGTCCCTGTTGCCTACGAATTTCATGACCTTCCCTTCAAAATCGAACTGTGACCTAGCACATGCAAATATCAATCCCACACAACACACCGCATATACCATGACATCATATGCAGAATACGAGAACTTCATAGCCCACCCCGAGTCACAAGCAACTACATACTCAATTAGCCAAGGACTTTTCCATTTGATCCCATCCAGGAGGAAAAATCACAATACGCAACCTGACCAACAACAGTAGGAAACATACATCTTAAACCATGATAGAGACCATCAAGAACTCGCCGAAACCCATTTGCATTTAACCAAACCGCCAAGACTGAATCCCTCTAACGCAACCAAGCCACGCAGGTCGTCAAAACCCAAGAATCTCGCCAAAAAACACCTGTAGAAACTCACCACGTCATAAGCACCCAAAGAACCGATCATACACATTACCATGTCGATCCAACCTACTACCAAGATGTCCTATTCTCCGAGTTTCCTTCCAAGTTGCCGTCAAATTGATACTTTTCCTTGCTAGAACACCACTATCCTTAACTAAAACTTTCCCCACGATCTCTAGCATAGAACACACCTCCCTACGGATTATAAGCTGTCGAATTCCCTTTATATGTATCCCAAAAGTACCACAACGCAAATACATACTCTGAAGAGACTTCCTACGAGTCTAAAGCCATTACCTTCTCCTCCCTGATACTGATATGTAGAATCCATAATGATATAGAAATGCCACAAGTCTTGACACCATGCAATGTAAATCTCAGTTTCTAGCCAAATACACATCCTGAAGATACCCAATTGTTACATATAAATATTGAATTCATTAGAACCATTCTCGAGAGTCATCCACTCTTCTCAAATATCAATTAAACTGACCCAACGGACCGAACGACATATGCCTCATTAGCACACCAACACCCAAGGGAGTAATCCACACTCCTAAGCAACTGAGCAATTCCTACTTCATGTAAACTACATCCTTCACGAATAAGTACTCAATTATTTTTATGATTCCCTTATACCCATAGAGTGTAATACAACCTGTATCCAGAAATTCCCTTACTCGAGTCATCCTCAATCTCAACCCCCGCAGTCATAACTGATTCACCAATATACTTCAAACCAAAACCAATACAACACATAATCATGCAATCAACTCGTCGATAGCAGAGTATCCCACTTGTCTCAAATCCATAGATTAAAACACACAATAACTCACAATGCCTATACTCTATTACTGCCATAATACCGCAGTGAGATTCAACCAAATCCTTCCTGAGCTCTTGTAACGCCAACCATATAATACTTCAAATTATCTACAAATCTCGCATTCACCATTGTAATAGTCGAGCAAACTTCCACAAGCGATCTAAACTTAAATTGCAACATATATCATTCACTAGTAAAAGAGAACTGGCTAAAAAACAACGTAAGGATCACACAACCTCAAGACACCCCGTAGGAGATAACCCCACCTGCTTAGCCTCAAACTAATACCTCTCTATACTCCTCCATAATCATAATTATTACGCAATCACTTTAGCTCCCTGAGTCTGATCTCATAACACAACATGAAGATCTACTTCACTCCACAACTAAACTACATAAAAGGTCCTTGAACGCACCCATAACTTGAGGCCATACGCCAAATCCAGACAAAAGTCAAACACCTAATAGTCCTTGCTACATCTCCAGTTAACTTTTCCCGTTACATTCGAACAATCTGAACACATCTCACAGTCACATCATACTCAACACATAGTCATCCAATCACAGGTTCCACTAATAGAGACACCAACAGACATATAAGTCTCAAATGCACGTGCTCACACAATCTAAATCTCCGTACTCAAGCCACAGACAAAACCCGGCCGCAAGTCCTCCAGACTGTCCCATCGTCAACATGCCAAAATCACATCTCGCACCTCAACCATGGAATCACAAGATGTTGATGCATAGCTGATACCGAGCGCTCATGTGCGCACACGAATGTGTGGAAGGAATTTAAAGAGTTACGCTTCAAGTTGAATCAATGTCGCACGATAAGGAAGGAAAGATGGTAAGTATATCCTAAATGTCCTGTAGCCTCTCGAAGATAGGTATGGACGTCATCACACCGATCCGCAAGACTCTACTAAACACTTGCTCATGACTTGTAGAACCTATGAACCTAGAGCTCTGATACCAATCTGTCACAACCGAAAATCCACTAGTCGTGATGGCACTTAACCCAACCCGCTATGTAAGCCAACAAATATCTATCCAGTTCCAATAATTTTAACAAGGCAACTAAACAAAAGTAATTATCTAAATCTTATACATTTTCTAAGGACTGGTAGTACAAATCATGAGCTTCTAAGAATAGAGTTTACAAAGCGGAAATAAAATAAATACATAGTCTCTTGAAAAATACATAAACAGAACTTTATAATCTAAGGCTACCCCGGAGGCAACTGCAACAGGGATGCGGGTACATCTTCAAATCCAGCAACCATCAAACACAAAACTAAATGCAGCCAACATCTGCATGCAATGTGCAGAAGTGTAGTATCAGTACAACCGACCCCATGTACTGAGTAAGTAACCAACCTAACCTTAGGTTGAAAGCAGTGATGAGCTATCACAAGGTCGGGTCCAATATCGGTATTCTACAACAGTTCATAGTTGCATAACACAAGTAGTAAAGGGGTATCTCAGAAGAAAAAGGCTCAACCCGTTCACAATTTCAAAAAAATAGGCATGTTTTTCAAATATCTTAGTGAAACTCAATTCTTTGCCAGAAATGACAAAAATACATGTAAGTTTGAAAACTGTGATTTTTCTCAAAATCCTTTCAAATCTAAGTAAGAAGTTTCATTTTCTTTCCAAATAACAAGTGCAAAAACACCTCTCTATACCCACATATCAATGTGTGTAAAAAGTCATGAATGACGTGATACTATATAACATGAGGAAAAATGCATCTCTATGCATGCATGTCAAGTATGCATATCAAATGCAATGCAACTCTGTGATAAAAGCATATGCAAGTTCTTAGAGTATCAATTCACTCAGTCCTCCTAATCACTCAATCCTCACAGTTACTCAGTCCTCCCAATCACTCGTCACTCGGCACTCGCACTCGCACTTACTAGGTACCTGCGCTCACTAGGGTTGTGTACAGACTCCGGAAGGGCTCCTTCCGTTCAAGCGTTATGTCAAGCCAACCATGGCATAAATCAATGAAACATGTTGCGGGGTGCATCCCGGTCCCATAAATAAACATGTTGCGGCTTGTAGCCCGATCCCATAAATAA
>ML273842.1:0-17500 GCA_005239495.1 Nicotiana undulata | reverse complement strand
CTCCTATTTATTCATTATCTATGTCACGCCAGATGTTCTATGGATACAAGCTATTTAATGCCCCGAAGGATTCTTTTTTTGATTCTGGACCGCGAGAGTTATTTCTTTCGATCTCCATCTTTTTACCCGTAATAGGTATTGGTATATACCCCGATTTCGTTCTTTAATTAGCAGTTGACAAGGTCGAAGTTATTCTATCTAAAAATATTTATAGATAATTTGGATGACTGAAATAAAAAAACCTATGTTTGTTTTGAAAAACATTCTTGGACAATGAAAAAAAGAAGACTTTTTTTCTTCTCTTAACTCTTAAGTTAAGTAAAAACAATGAAATTGAACTACATATGGTAGAAAACCGTGTGAATCATCAATACAATATTTGATTCACACGGTCCGCACGCTGGTTCATACAATGCGCCGCCCGCTCTTGTATTTGTAATAACTTGTCTTGAATTCAATTAAATGTTGATGGAAAAGAACCATAACTATGTAACCCTATTCCAACGATGAAGCTGGTTCTGAAGGATCAAATAGGTCATGGCTCTGGGAGTCATTGAAACAAAGACTTTCGGTTTAGTGTATATTAAAAAGAACATAGGAAGGAGCCTAGCCTATGTTCGATATTCTGGTGTCCAAGGCGTAGAGGAACCACACCAATCCATCCCGAACTTCAACCACACGGCCATCTCTCCTACATAACGATTATGACCCAAAAACCGAGTGAATAGCGAGTCAGTCATAATCCATATTCCATTCCTGGATTTTCGAATTGAGAGAGATCAAGAATTCTCACCATTTCTCAGATTCATGGACCCAATTCAATTCAGTGGAATCCTTAATTCACATTTTTTTCCACCAAGAATGTTTTCTAAAACTCTTTGACCCCCGAATTTGGAGTATAGCATTCTTATTGAGACTATAACTCATAGGGAAGAAAATCGATTTATGGATGGAATCAAATATGCAGTATTTACAGACAAAATTATCTTGATTCATTAGAAGTTGGACAGGTAAGGAAATTTCTTGTTGAGCTACGTACGTACTTAAAAACTAATAAACCGAATTTATAATGATCGCCGTGTTCTGCATGCTGGATCTTCTATTATTCTATGTTCTTCCCGAAAGTGTGTTAATCCCTATGTTGTGCGGAGCGGAGTATCTTCTATTCGCTGGGATAAAGCCTTTCCTCTACAAGGGCCTTGTGCAGTAAACCCCCTACGGGCGGTCGTCCGTCGTCCTAAAGTAGTCCCAGTGAAGCTTTCGGGAAGAGGGGTAGTCTTGTGTGTAAGCATAGCATTTCTGGTCGAACCCGCCCAACCCAACTAAGAAGAACCGAACCTGACAGACACATCCTTTTCCTTTTGGGAGGGTACTCTGAGTAGTGGGTACCTCGTAGGACCTCGACCCGCCTACTCGAGTCTTGTATGGATATGCAGGAAGGGGTGCTCCTAGGTGTGTATAGGGGTTGTGTTTGTTCGCGAGAAGGGATTCCTCGTCAAGTAAGTTTGGGGGTGTGGACACACTTGCGCGAATTCGGGTAATGCCTACAAGGGAGAAATCGAAAGGAAACTGTACCCGACCAGGGATGGACGTAAACTCGTAAGCTATCGAAGGTAGGGATAATTGTTCAGGTCTTATTGTGAAAGAAAAAATCCGCCCCGCCACAGCAGACGGGTTGCTTCCTCTATCATCGCCGGGGAGTTCTTGACGAGGAGACCTTAGGATAAGTTGCTAAAACAAATGGGATGGGAGGATCGACCCGTTCAGATAATTCTGAAGAAAGACTGTTGGCAGCAGGTAGAGAGATTTTTTTTCCTCTTCAAAACTCAAGGAAATGCGGGTAGGGTAGAGCTCGGCAGAGGGTTCGAGAATAGGGTAGGGTCATATCCTTAAGATTCAGATAAGAAAAAAGTTCCAAACCTTTATGCATGCACGTGCTGCATACAAGTTCCGGCTAGGATGATTGAGAAAGATTCAACCAATTTGAACCGCTCACATCACAATAGTAGTAGCGTAAAGGCCGTAAGTCGGGGGGCGGCCATAACATAAGGCTATTACTTTCACACCTCTCTATCTATAGATAGAGAGATATCCGCTGCGTGAGCAACCCGATTGTGCCTTACATGTGCTCTACAGGCCGCACGTAATCTTTCTTCCCAACGAGCCCTTTTTTTTATTTGGAAGACGGGCATTGCGCTCGGTTCGAAAGGCATGGTTTTCAGTATGTCTCCAGATAGGGCCCCACTAGTCCGGCTACCTAGTGAGAGGTTCTTTCGGGCGAGAAGCAGGCCGGGCCCTACGGGCGGGCATCTCCCGCAACGCAAGCACCATTGTTCAACACCACCCGAGAAGCAAAAGATTCGTCAGTCCAGGCTAAAAATACTTGCATAGATAGTGGTTTAATGCCAAGGCCGACGAAGGAAGCTCGGGATGGAGCCGTATGAGGTGGAAGTCTCACGTACGGTTCTCTGAGAAGGGAGTGGCTACCTACTGGAGCTTCGACCAAGCACCACCGGTCAATTCCGCTTTGGGGCCACCCCTGACTCTACCATTATTATAGGGGTATGGGGTTCGAGACAAAGAAAGATCAAGGCAGCATATCAGTTGTTCCTTTATACTTTACTTGGATCTGTTTTTATGCTATTATCTATTCTGTTGATTCTTCTCCAAATAGGAACAATCGATTTACAAATCTCATTAACCACAGAATTTAGTGAGCGGCGCCAAATCTTTCTATGGATTGCTTCTTTCGCCTCTTTCGCCGTCAAAGTGCCTATGGTACCAGTTCATATTTGGTTACCCGAAGCTCATGTAGAGGCACCTACGGCAGGATCCGTCATCTTGGCAGGAATTGCTTTAAAATTGGGAACCTACGGGTTTTTAAGATTTTCAATACCCATGTTTCCCGAAGCGACACTTTGTTCCACTCCTTTCATTTATACTTTAAGCGCGATTGCTATAATATATACTTCCTCGACCACTTTAAGGCAGATCGATCTTAAGAAGATCATTGCTTACTCCTCAGTAGCTCATATGAATCTGGTGACTATTGGTATGTTTAGTCGGGCGGCGGCCGTTAGGTCACCTATTTTGAGTTATCGACACACAAGGCCAAAACATGTGTGTCGGGCGCGTGACCCATCAACTTACTAGCAATGGGGGAGAAAGCATAGCATGTCGCAATAAAAGCTTGATTCGAGGCGTCAGCAACACACTGCCGTCTGTTCCAAAAACAAAAGCCCCTTAGCACCCCGGGACGGGAGTGGGGGACGACCCTACGCGCAGGCAACAGCAACACTGGCTCTACGAAGTCAGAATCGAATCTTTCTGTTGGCTTTCCCAATTCATTCGTGAATAATAATTCAAGGGTGTGAAGCGAGTACTTCTAGCTGCTTCGCCTGCTTCTTATTATGGCGGCAATGTTTTCGTGGCGAAAATGAACGAAAAGCGAGATGTAAGCGTGCTATTTTCAAATCTATTGATAGATAGCCTGATCTGTTCTGATAGATCGAAAGAGATAGAGAGGGAATCTCTCAAGAATAAGGGGAAATCTCCTATTTCTATCTATTGATGAGACAACTATCTATTCTTGATCCATCAGAAAAAAATTGATATGTATCTGATGGAGTCTACATCGTACGTAGAGCGCCCAAGCGCTTTTTAGGCCATCTCAGTTCTCTTATCCATCGGTCCAATGCACTGGGCTCATCTCATGGAGGGAAAAGCCAAAATGTAGTTGTCTTGTTCGCCGCCTCGACGCATTACCTTCTCTCCCCGGTATCGTCCCACACAGAAAGAAAGAGCGCAGAGCCCCGGCCCAACCTGTAGGTCCGCTAACGTAAAGCAAGGAGTTGATCCTGAACTGGCGAACCGAAGTCACTTTTGAAACCATACTTCCTACAGCTAACATGTGTCCAGTCCAGCGGGAACGCGCAGCGCAAACGAATCTGAGTTGCTATACCGAATCCCCCGCTGGCCATCGGGGACCGAGCGGTAAGGCCATGATCCGCAGGGGAATAGATCACTCATTCTTCCATTGGGGATAGGTGCATGAACAAAAACTCTAAACGTCACACATCCGCCACCTAACTACCGTTTAGGTGGCACCAGCGAGATCTAGCTAAGGTAAGGAACTTCGTGTCGCGGCTGCTCCACTCCGCTGCGTTGCGGTCTTATGAACTGAACTTCGTTGCCTTCCTGCACGCGAAGCGAATGGGCGATGTGTCGTGGGTCAGTTTCGGGGTGGGGAGCGAAGAGAGACCAGAAGAATGATTCATTTGGATCGACGAGCTTTTTCAGCCCAAAAACAAAGAATCAATGGAATGTCTGTCTATCCATGAACATCTATTCTATCTGTATATCTAGGGGATCTCTCTATACATATAGAGTTTTTTATGGAATGATATGATCGGCTAGCCATAGCCGCATATCAGCTACGCTCAATGCGGGATTTCTATTGGATCAGATCTTTTGGCAAGCTTTTGGACCTAGCGAAAAGAGCTCTAAGCCTTCACGCAAGCAAGCGCGAGAGAAGCGGAGCACGAAGCTACCGCTTCCCCCGACCGACTAAAATACAACAGTCGCGACCTAATTTGATTCAAAAGAAAGGCGAAGGGTTTGGCAACAAGCAAACGGATTTCTATCATAGTTGCAAGGGTTCCAAACCTTAACTACTTAAGTACCAAAGGATGCTTTCGGTTGGTTTCAGAATGGGGCTGTTCACTACAAGCTATCAGCACTCAGCGTTGTCTTAGATTAAACGTTGACTTATCTTATTGCCGTTCAATCTCTAAGGCGGGTTTCCGCTGAGAACGGAATAGTGTTCGTGTCCAAAGGTGAACAAAGCCCTAGCTTCTAGAGTTCGCTGCCTTTCCCAGGCCGGAGAAGGGCTTATACTGCTCGCCTTTGTTTGATATGTTCATTCAGCACCAATACAAACTGAAACTATACCAAAGTGGAAGGGCCAGTATAGAAGCTAGAAGTAGCTAGCCTATAGTAGTCGGCCTAACCAAAGCCTCACGACAACATAAAATTAGCCTTATGAATTGAATCTTAAGTGGGGGGCTTAGCCCTCCCGCCTACCAATCAAAGAGGCTGAGAGTAAGCGTAAGCTCACCCGGAAGCTCGAAGAGCTTCCCTTCATTCGCTTCGCGGGAGCCGCACAACACATAACTGGAAGTCAGAGGGCCCATACTACCTGCCTAACCCTTCGCTCCGAGGGATCGTAGATCGGAAAGCGCCTTCTAAACCATCCCATTCATCCAAAAGAGAAGGGAAAGGGCCTATATATTTGCATGACCCCTGCAGATTTAACCATATCTATACCCGGAGCCACTCCCCTAGCGGTCCTTCCACCACGGCGCAGAACGGGAGCTCGTGTGGAACCTTTTATTTTGGCGTAACAGCGGTAGAACGTAACAAAATATTACGGCCGCCTAACATAGGGGACGGAGGTACGGTAAACTCGGCCAAAATATGAGACCCGAAGGGCCCGGTGCGCATAATCCTATCCTATCCGAGTTCGAGTTTACCCATTCCACTTCGGACAGTCATCCGTAGCATCATAAGGAGGACCCCCCTTTCGAGGTACAAAAAGAGTACGGTACATAGGAGGTTGGTCTTTCTCAACGTGGTGTATAGCATGAAAAACCTTTCGATACAAGATAGGGCCGTTCACATGAAATAAAAAAATGAATCCTTTCTTATCTTCCTTCCCGAGAGGGAAAGAGAAAGAGGGTCTTATGGAGGGAGGGGGGAGGGGAAAGGCTTGAGCCTACCTATCCCGATAGGACCCCATAAAAGAACGGGAGTTGTTGAGAGGTTCCATATTACCGAGACGAAGGACATCACTTCTGTACGTGATCGTAGTATTTCACGTCGTCTCATCCCCGCTGCATCGAAGAGTACCTATGCACTATGTTCCGGTTCACCGATAAGGAAGATAGCGTTAGGGTGGGGGTCTACGATGTGATACTAAAGTATGACTGGGGGACATACATGCTAACTAAGGGTAGGAAGTAGGAACCATTATGTAAAAAAATTCGGGGGGTTACAGATCTCTTATACTACCATCGATCGACAGAGCGGAACGACCAGAAAAAGAAGTTAAGTTAGAAAGTCGTATGATAAGTGGTAACTATCTTGTATGGTTCGGGGGGTAATCGGTGTACTCCGATCAGTGGGGGGAATCTTTGGCTCTATCGAACATACAGGGAATTGGAGGTAGCATTCTACCGATGTCAAGTTATGGACTGGTTTCTTCAACCCTTTTTCTATGTGTTGGTGTTCTATATGACCGACATAAGACTCGACTTGTTAGATATTACGGAGGTTCAGTGAGCACCATGCTGAATCTCTTTACCATTTTCTTCTCTTCACTTTGGCCAATATGAGTTCACCTGGTACTAGCAGCTTTGTCGGGGAATTTCTCATCTTAGTAGTACCTTTCCAAAGAAATAGCTTAGTAGCCACATGAACAGCGCTTGGGATGATTTTAGGCGCGGCCTATTCCCTTTGGCTATATAATCATGCGGTTTCTGGANCTTTATCGGGGAATTTCTCATCTTAGTAGGAGCTTTCCAAAGAAATAGCTTAGTAGCCACATTAGCAGCGCTTGGGATGATTTTAGGCGCGGCCTATTCCCTTTGGCTATATAATCGTGCGGTTTCTGGGAATTTAAAACCCGATTTCCTCCATAAATTCTCCGATCCAAATGGCAGAGAAGTTTCCATATTTATACCTTTTCTTGTTGGAGGGATGATCGTACGTTAAACTACAAAAGAAACTAGGGTAAACCAATGTGATCATGACATTTTAGGTGCTTGCGATGGGACGGATGCGACTTCCCTCAGTTGGTTTGGGTGGCATAGCCCGTTGCATAAATCCCCCCCCCCCTTTTTTTATGCATTTCTTTAGTCGTTAGGGAGCCAAAGCTTGACTTTACTAAACAAATAAATAAGGCTCGCGCTAGGCGCTTACCTTTTTTGGCTGTAGGGTTGGGGTGGCTTGCTGGGTGAGACTGATAGAAAGAAAGGACAGGGGGCAACCATGCATGGTACTTCTCGACCATGTCTCCGAGGGACAGTTGAACTAGCGACTCATGAATGCTGCCGGGTTGGACGAGCCAATAACTCGAAGGCGTTCGGTCTGTTTTTTGAGCAAGAATCACAGCCTTACCTTATCTTCACCATGATACGGACTCCAAGTTCTTATGGCAGAGCACGAGGAGATTTATCATCAATATGATGATTGGAATGGAAACCAGAAGCACGACTGGGGTCCTCGTGGTCCAAGATAATCAAACCATCAATAACAGTAACGTAAGCATGAGGCTTTTTGGTAGTACCGGTGAACCAGATGGCCGCGGCGATGGAATCTGGGACAGAGGACTTGTAGTATCTCTCTAGATCTGGCAAAAGAGAAAGACCCCCTAACATAATTCGAATGGAGGCTGACCGCTGAGCCCACTCTGGCCTCGCGGGGCGGGCCCCTGTGGTTGCGAGCTGAAGCTGCCATAGCTTATGGCTATAGCAATGGGAGGACCCCAGCAGAGAGAAAAGTCAGGATAACGAGCGCTCCGCCTGCCAAGCGGGCGGCAGGAGCAGCGGGCAAGTGCTTGGTAAGCCAACAGCCTAGTGAACTGGGCGGGGCATTCGAAGAAAATGGGGCACACTGATCAAGTACGAGAAATTGGCCCCGCTCTGCTATTTTAAAATCAAGGACCCCTACGGGAGGTCAAACCAAGGATCTATGGAAGTGGGGGCTCGTCCCCGGTCAATATTGGATCAAACAATAGGGGGTCGTAGCATTGACCTCTTTTTTTTATTGATTCAATACAATAGGGTAAAAGATCGTACAGTTCCCTACCGAGACAAACTCTCAACAGATCCTCCACGCATTGGGAATACCTCTTTTGTGCGTATTTCTCATGGCGGGAACAGAACAACAGGGAAAGACCCGGCCCAGGGCGAGCTTTATTTCTTTAAGAGAGAATAGGGAGTGAATCGAATTTCGTTTCCGTTCTTTGGGGGCTTTCGGGCCCCTCTCGATCTTTTTCTACGTTGAGAAGGGGGAAGGAGTCTAAATCAATGGACATTAATGAACCATCATTGATGGACGTTGCACATGACACGATCAATTCGACTCAAGGTCCGGCGCTAATAGAAGTTGCTTACTTTCTTAGTAGCGAAGGAAAGGGCAGGGCTTTTTTCGTAGTAATAGTGGGCGGGTCTCATGAGATCTATGCCGTTTGTCGGAATCAAACGAAGGTCGAAGGATCATTCGATTCATTAAGGGGCATAACGGCGCCCTCGCCTGACGCTATTTCCGGACCTAGCAGCAGTCGGGCGGGTCGTGCCTGAATTCAGACCAGACCAGACTCTTCTTTGTTTGAGCTACTCCCAGGCACGCAGACCGAAGATCTCACTTGTCCTGGACAAGTACGTAGAGATCTTCATGGGATCGTGGAGGGAGTCTCAATCGATCTTTTCTAGGATTCCTTATCACGCCACACATGGAGATCTTTCCATTGATAGATCAGAGGGTCACCCCTTGAACAAATTCTTAAAGGTTAGGTTACTACCTACTTCTACGGAAGAGGTTTATTTTGTACCGCCCGGAGGTCATATAGATCGGAATTCGGAGCGATAAGAATGAAAGGGTTGGTGTGGCCACAACTATAACTACTGGCGCTTCAAATTAGATTCTAAGGGCGCTACTGAAAGCCTTTTTTTAGGTCCTGTAATAGAGAGGTGTAAGCCTCGAAAGCCTTTGGTACTTCGGTAGGGTCGGACGGCTTTCTTTGCCCCAACTTAGAGAATCGCATCCCCGCACAACGACATTTTTTGTTTGTGTGCCCCTTACCGTTCTCGCTCAGTCTTTCAACGGCTGAGAAGGCAGTCGTAGAAACGAAGCCTATCGCCACGCCGACCATCAAATACGAGATTGGTCCCCTTCTCAAAGATTTGATGGAATGGCCCACCCCACCCAAGAGCGCTTATGTCATAGGGGAACTCATGGATGGAAACAATCCTTATGGTTTGTTTTGATATCCGGTAGGAATAATAAAAAAAAAGTTCTGGTTGGTTGGTGAGCCTAGTGATAGGAGACTATCTAGCTTGGTTCGGAGAGCACTTGTTGGGTTAAATATTTATTTGTTGATAAATGTTACGGCCTAAATGCTGAACTATTGACCCTACTTGTTCGGATGGGTGTTCACCTCAAAGTGTTCCCGGACCGCATGCATACATCCGTAAGTAACTTAGTGCAACATGGAAAATTTCATTGAGATGAATCAGCAAAGAAAAGAAAAATGGGTCAACAACATCAACATGTGTATTTGAGAGATTGTCCTCGGGCTGAGGAGTGTCCACATGAGTTCGTTGAGGTGTTTACATAGGCCTGTGGTCCTCTTTTATATTCTGTCGAGAGTTCGGATTGCTCCACCTAAGTATAATGAAAAGAAGGAATTGGAAAAGAAAAGGGGGAGCTATTGTGAAGCCTATAAAGGCGGAAGCGGAAAATTGCTTATACCGAGTTCCCCAACAGCAGCTTAGCTTAGTAGCAACACTCTTTCTACTGGCGTGACACTGCTGGATGCTTCTGATCAATAGAACACGAAGAGGAGGAAAAAATAAAGCTTATGATGAGCATCTATTCGAGTCGATCATTTCCAAGATCTAATTCCAGTTTTTTCTTATGTAGTGGAAACGCCTTAAAATCTGAAGATTTACGCTTAAGGGAAGAAATGTTCTTGGTGGATGGAGGACTTGGGACCCCCAGAATTTGTATGCAAGATGAGCCTATAGGAGTGCCAATCAACCGAGGCACCAGGTTTGAGAATAAGGTGGGATTCCTGGATCTAGTGGCCGGTGAATCACTGATCAAAGAGCAGATTTTAGAGAGATTGTTCATCGATCTAGTGGCCGGTGAATCACTGATCAAAGAGCGAGCAGCCACAAGGTTTAATGATTTGGTGGGATCTACAGATGTAGTGGCTGGTGAATCGCTTCTTCTTCTTCCACGAAGATTCATACAAAATCGAGCTTGGATGGAACTGAACAAGATTTGGCGAACGAATACAAAGGTCAAAGGATTTATTATTGAGAAAGTAAAAGGAGGTTATTCAGTAGCCATCGCAGGTTTCATTAATTTTCTTCCATTCCGTCGCAGAAGGAAAAGGATATCGAATGATCGATTCACCATTGAGAAAATTAACCCCAAAAAGACGAATATTGTGGTGTTCTAGCAGTGGCAAATCAAAGAAGAACTTGATGAGCGAAATCCGCTGACAAAAAAAAAGAACTTTTTGAGTTCCGATGCCTAGCGTCCCCTGATAACCTAGGATTAGTGGTGATACGGCTGATGTGGTATCTCGGAAACTAGGATTTTATGTNAAAAGAGAACTTTTTGAATTCCGATGCCTAGCGTCCCCTGATAACCTAGGATTAGTGGTGATAGGGCTGATGTGGTATCTCGGAAACTGGGATTTGATGGTATCTGTAGAGCGGATCCCATGGGCTTCTCGGGTGGAGGTTGGTTGAAGATGATGTGATGCAAGTGAACGTCTACGAAAAAGCTATCGTAAAGTTTCGTTCTTCGTTCCGTCGTCGATCAATCTATCACTCAATCACAGGCCGCTCTATCATTGTCTGATTTTTGGTTGTCTGATCACACTCCAAATTATGTATCTACTTATCGTATTTTTACCCATGCTCGGTAGTTTTGTAGCATGTTGTTTCGGACGTTTTCTAGGAAAAGAAGGAACCATTATAATAACTACTACGTGTGTTTCATTCTCTTCGATCTTCTCTTTGATTGCTTTTTATGAAGTCGCACCGGGAGCTAGTTCTTGCTATCTAAGAATTGCTCCATGGATCTCATCAGAAATGTTTGATGCTTCTTGGGGCTTCTTTGGCGACTATGAAGTCACCGGATGAATTGTCGAGTAAATAGATCAGATCCAGACGCGGCTGTTGCTCTGCGGCGATACGAACTCGACCCGCTCCTACCCACTCTGGGGTACCATAGCATGTCGGGAATAAGGGGGGACATACTGGACGTAACCACTCCCTTCGTTGGGGGTTGTGTCGCCCTGCCTTTCGATCGATACACAGCNGACATACTGGACGTAACCACTCCCTTGGTTGGGGGCTGTGCCGCCCTGCCTTTCGATCGATACACAGTTGAGGAGGCCGATCACGAACGCTACAGGTGTGGGAGCGATCCTGGTCAGGGAAGGCTAAGACGGCTCCTCGCATATGGGTAGCAAGAGGGCGCTTATGCCCCGACGGTGGGGCCTTATTGGGAAGGGCCCAGCCCAATAGGGACAGCACACCCCCCACTTCAAGCGCACCTCTGTATCAACTGAATCACTCGTTTGGTCTAGTCGGTGGAACCGGTGAACCACGCGAGCTGGTTAGATGTGTGGGGCAGAGGGCTCGTATTACCCCCTTTGATTGATCCAGCCTTTTCTTCGCTTCGGTAGTGAATCACCTACTAAAGGGGCAGGACTGCACGCCTTATTTGAGACTACTAAGGCAGGTGGTGGACTATTTCATTATGTAAAGGAAGAAGGCGCCTAAGCACGGCAAATGTCGTACACTTGAGTGGCAAAGGAAAGCGAGACCTTACCTTTTTTCCAGGCCTGTTCGGACATACGGTTCCCGCAGAAGATCAAGTTGGTGAGCCGTGTGATGGGAAACCTTCCCGCACGGTTCAGAGAGCACTGAATTAGAATGATAGGTTTACCACCACATCATTGCATGCAAGGGGAGCTCGCTCGATTCGCAGATTGGTCTGACTCGTAATTCACTTCTGACCCCGTGTTTGATAGCCCGACCATAGTGATGTTAATTTTGGTTACATTCATAAGTAGCTTGGTCCATCTTTATCCCATTTCATATATGTGTGAGGATCCGCATAGCCCTCGATTTATGTGTTATTTATCCATTCCTACTTTTTTATGCCAATGTTGGTGACTGGAGATTACTCTCTTCAATTATTCCCGGGATGGGAGGGAGTAGGTCTTGCTTCATATTTGTTAATTCATTTCTTGTTTACACGACTTCAGGCAGATAAAGCAGCTATAAAAGCTATGCTTGTCAATCGAGTAGGTGATTTTGGATTAGCTCCTGGGATTTTGGGTTGTTTTACTCTATTTCAAACAGTAGACTTTTCAACCATTTTTGCTCGTGCTAGTGCCCTCAGAAATTCTTGGATTTCTTGCAATATGAGATTGAATTCCATAACTCTTATTTGTATTTTACTTTCTATTGGTGATGTTGGGAAATCTGCACAGATAGGATCGCATACTTGGTCACTTGATGTTATGGAGGGTCCCACTCCAGTATCCGCTTTGATTCATGCAGCTACTATGGTAACAGCTTGCGTTTTCATGATAGCAAGGTGCTCCCATTTAGTTGAACACCCACCTACGGCTTTGATTGTTATTACTTTTGCAGGAGCTATGAGTCATTCCTTGCGGCAACCACTAAAATATTACAGAATGATCTAAAGAAGGTCATAGCTTATTCATCTTGCATTCAATTAGGCTATATGATCTTTGCTTGCGGCATCTCTAACTATTCGGTTAGCGTCTTTCACTTAATGATCACGCGTTTTTCAAAGCATTACTATTCCTGGGTGCAGGTTCGGTGATTCATGCCATGTCGGATGAGCAAGATATGCGGAAGATGGGGGGGCTTGCCTTCTCGTTCNACTTAATGAATCACGCGTTTTTCAAAGCATTACTATTCCTGAGTGCAGGTTCGGTGATTCATGCCATGTCGGATGAGCAAGATATGCGGAAGATGGGGGGGCTTGCCTCCTCGTTCCCTTTTACCTATGCCATGATGCTCATGGGCAGCTTATCTCTAATTGGATTTCCTTTTCTAACTGGATTTTATTCCAAAGATGTGATCTTAGAGCTCGCTTACACTAAGTATACCATCAGTGGGAACTTTGCTTTCTGGTTGGGAAGTGTCTCTGTCCTTTTCACTTCTTATTACTCATTTCGTTCACTTTTTCTAACATTTCTAGTACCAACTAATTCATCCGGGCGAGACATCTTACGATCATGATGTGCCCATTCCTGTGGCCATTCATTTAATATTTCTGGCTCTCGGGAGTCTCTTTGTAGAATACTTGTCCAAAGTGTGTCATATTAGCCCATAAGTAAGTATTGTGATGAAGCGGCTGTTGCTCACCCGACACGATCGTACGAGGTCACAATTCACCCAACACGATCATCCGAGGTGAACAAGAATTGGGGATCGGATGCGGGCAAAATTTCTGCCAATGGCTGAGATGTTCAGTCGACTCCCTTCCCCTTTGTGGGGGTCCCGACCCCTACGAGTGAGCAGAAAAGGGAGGAGGAAAGAGGCCCTGGTGAACCGTCATAATTAGTGAACAAGTGTAAGCTTCGTTTCCCGACATTATGGAGTACTCACCACACCGAGGGACAGGCCCTGAAGCGAAGGACGGGAACGAGCAGAATTAATGTGTTCCAATTTCTGGCCTTGCACCGACCATCCAATGGACCATGGACTAAACGGCCACTGCCTGAAAGGACTATGTCCAGGGGACCCCCCCCCCTCCCCCCACTAGGTACATCTCGTGCCTATGAGCCACTATAACTATCCAAGAAGACACTCGAAACTGGAAGGAGAAACAAACCCACCTGGTGGACTGCCGAGCAGAAAGTCCTACGACACAGGAGCGGGATTCTCTAAAAAGCCAAGGTCGTGGGTGGCCAAGAGGGCCCACTTGGAGACTTGGGATCTCAGCAGAAAATGCAAAGGTTGAAACAAGCCGGCTGGCCAAAGAGAATCAACTAGTTTAGTTCTGATCTGAGTAGGCTCATAATAGGGAATACCCTAACCCTGGGAACCGGGGCCTGGCCATCCTTAGTTTGCGGTCGACGTTCCGGCTTTGTCCGTCGACAACTGAATGTTTCGATCTGGTTCGATTCATGATCGCACCTGCAAACCTTATCCCGTGGCTTTAGCGGACGTTTTTCATTCTTCACCCGGTCCTTAGTAGCCTTTCCAAAGTCAACCTAACCGGTTGCCTTTTCCAAGGCGCTAAATAGGCCTTCGCCCTTACGCCTTTATATATAATAGAAGAAAATTAGATAGTTGTATATAGAATTAGCCAGATCCTCTGAAGCAAGAACAGAATCGCCTTTGTTCTGAAGGCCTAGCGAGTTCCTTTTTTTTTTCAAAGGCGGTCCTTTTCTTTCCTCGGACCGATGACTCGCTTGTTCAGTACTGCTAACTGTTATAGGAGGATGTCGCCCCATCGGTACTACCAGTAGCTTCGGTTGTTGAATCTCGTGCAAGTTAGGTTGTGGTTGTATTGGCTGCAAGCGGAACGTAGGCGCTTTAGGTGTGTGTTGACCATGCACTCTCGCTTCGTGTAATGTCGTATGTATGATAGAGGTAGTGTGGTGATTGACCTCAATGCTAATGGTGANTCGGGACTACCAGTAGCTTCGGTTGTTGAATCTCGTGCAAGTTAGGTTGTGGTTGTATTGGCTGCAAGCGGAACGTAGGCGCTTTAGGTGTGTGTTGACCATGCACTCTCGCTTCGTGTAATGTCGTATGTATGATAGAGGTAGTGTGGTGATTGACCTCAATGCTAATGGTGATCCCCAAGTTTCAACGAATGAATGAAGCTATGATCGTACCCGGATAGAGATTATGGTCTTCCTCTGATGTCTCCAAGACGGCCATAATAGAATAGATAGGCGAAGCAGTCAATAGCAGTCTGTTCTCGCCTATCGATAGATAGCAGGTTGCTTCCAAGCTCAAACCATTTGAAACAGAATTGCTACTTTTTTCTTGTTATTGATAGAGTGGTATTCTCTGCCCCTCTCAAATAAAGTAGAGGGGGAGAACTGGAAGAGAGAAGGAAAAAGAGCAAAAGATTGAAAAGTCTAATGGGGGAAGAATGGATGACACGTTGACTGCCTTCGATACTAGAAAAAAAAACAAGCGGTCTAACCTAATCCCCAGGGAGGAACCCAACTGAAGGGCGCTAGACGGACTAAGGGCAAGTGAGATAAAGAAAGCAGTTGGCCCTGTGTGTAAAACCTTGCCGCGGGAGAGTCTTTCTCCAATGAGAATAAAGAAATTTTTTAGGCAAGACAAGAAAGGAACTCGCCCTTTGACACCAAGGGATAAGAGCTGATTGTTGGCGATGACTTGGTGAAGGGAATCTATGAGAGAAGGTTCTCGAATCGGGTTACGACCGCATAGAGCGCGGAACCAACGAGTTCAGTCGAACAAGGTAATGAGTCTAAGGGAAGGATCAAGCTTGAAAGGAATGAACGGGCGTAGGCTTAATAGTGAACGCAGACCCCCCTGCTTATAGATATGAGATCAATGGCTTAAATAAAAGAAACATGTCGAGAGAAAGTCTTAGCCCTTAAAATGCGTTGTGAAGAGAGATCGAAGACGAAGATTTTCTGACGCAGTGCGGGCACTGGATGGAAAATACAGATAAAGGAACAACCCACCGGAAGGGCATACCTCAAGGGGCACCAATGAAGGGTGTTACGAGATTCGGGAAGAGGGGAAAGCTTAGTCCCCGGTACATTGGCCCTTTTGAGGTGCTTAAGAAGGTGGGGGAAGTAGCTTATAGACTTGCTTTACCACCCAGGTTATCGAGTGTTCATCCGGTGTTCCATGTATCGATGCTCCGAAAGTATGTTGGTGATCCGTCTCATGTGATAAACTACAACACAGTTCATCTTGAGGGGGATATGTCTTATGAGGTGGAGCCAGTGGCTATTTTGGCTCGTGAAGTCAGAAAGTTGAGATCAAAGGAGATAGCATCAGTGAAGGTTCAGTGGAGGAGGCCACCTGGGAGACCGAGCGGGAGATGCGGAGCAGATATCCTCATTTGTTTGAGACTCCAGGTATGTTTCTAGACCCGTCCGAGGACGAACAGTTTTTTTAAGAGGGGGAGAATGTAACGATCCGGTCCGTCGTTACGCAGTATACGCATCTATTCCCTTATTTCTATATTGTAGTAGCTCGGTTAGACTGTTCATGAAGTGTTGGGCTTGGTTGGTTCGGGTTCGGAGTGAAAATAGAGTGGATTGAGACACTTAGTCTCTAACAAGAGCTTTAGAGTTGGAAAAGTCAACCCGGAGTTGACTTATTGGTAAACGACCTCGGAATGCGGATTTTATGGTTCGGATAGCTTCGTTAGGTGATTTGGGACTTAGGAGTGTGTTCAGAATATTTTTAGGGTGCCCGGTGTAGAATTAGGCTTGAATTGGCGAAGTTAGTATTTTGGCGAATTCCGGTTGATAGGCGAGATTTTTATCTGAGGGTCGGAATGGGATTCCGAGAGTTGATGTAGCTTCGTTAGGTCATTTTGGACTTGCCCGCAAAATTTCAGATCATTCGGAGATGGTTTGGTTGGGTTTTTGCTCAAATGCGTGTTTCGAAAGTTTTTGGAAATCATAGGCTTGAATTGGATGAGAACTTATGGTTTTGATGTTGTTTTGGTGTTTTTATGGCTCGACAAAGTTTGAATAACCATGTTTGCTATGTTGGTATGTTTGGTTGGGGTCCCGAGGGGCTCGGGTTTGATTTCGGGCATTAAACGCAGGATTTGGAATTTGAAATGCAGCTGAAGTTGCTGTTGCTGGTGCGATCGCACCTGCGATGCTTGGGCCGTAGGTGCGGATATCATAGGTGCGAAAAGGATGGCGCAGGTGCGAGGTTTGATCGCTGGGGCGGAAGGAAGATCGCACCTGCGAGGTCGCAGGTGCGGGAGATAGGGTCGCTGGTGCGGGCTCTGGGTTTTAAGTGAAAAATTGCTGGTGCGGTCAATATGTCGCCCCTGCGGGCCCGCTGTTGCGATAAAGAGGCCGCAGGTGCGAAAGAGGTCGCAAGGGCGGATGGAGGTCCACACCTGCTATGTCGCAGGCACAGGAAATGTATCGCGAGAGCGGGAGCTGGGCAACTTAAGTGTTTTTCGCAGGTGCGGTTGAAAGGTCGCACCTGCGGAGTCGCAGGTGCGAGAAAAACACCGCTATTGCGGAAATGCCTGGGCAGAACCTATAAAAGGCAGCTTTCGTGAAATTAGTCTTCTTTCACCATTTTTGCACACGGGGTGGAGGTTTTGAAGGGGTTTGAAGAGGGATTTCGTTGTTTCTTCAAGGAGGTNTTCGATAAGTCGGATACCCGCGGTTTGACTTTCCCTCACTTTGATGCTCTTGTCATTACCTTGCGGATCCTAGACACTGATGTCAGAAGGATAATGGTTGATGATGGCAGTGGTGCCTGCATCATACACCCCCGAGTTCTCACTCAGATGAGACTCGAAGATAAAATAATACATCACTGCATAACACTGACAGGTTTTAACAATGCAGTTGAACGAACTTCAGGAGAAATAACCCTACCTGTCTTAGCCGGAGGACTAACGCTGGAAATAACATTTCACATCATGAACCAAGATACGACCTATAACGCCATCATCGGGC
>ML273840.1:126834-156563 GCA_005239495.1 Nicotiana undulata | reverse complement strand
CCTCCTCACATCACTCATAAGGCCTGGAAGACTCCTCACCTCTCTCATAAGGCCTGGAAGCCTGCTCACATCGCTCATAAGTCCTGGAAGCCTCCTCACCTCTCTCATAAGGCCTGGAAGCCTCCTCACATCACTCATAAGGCCTGGAAGCCTCCTCATCTCTCTCATAAAGCGTGGAAGCCGCCTTAGGACAAGATTTCAAGACATTACTTACCTCAAAACTAGCCCGGAATTATTACGCAACACGCTTGCCTATCGAATCAACCTCCGAAGGCTCCAAATCAACCAAGTTCAGATTTTTATCATCAACATATGCTTAAGGAATAAATTCCAATTGAAAAATATCGAATTTAACTCAAAAATCCGAAACCGGTCAAAACCCGACCCCCGGACCCGCGTCCCGAAACTCAGAACTTTTTACAGAAAAATGTTCTTCATTTTCCCACGAGTTCGTACATATAAAGAACACCAAAATCGGAGTCCGTTTGACCCCTCAAATCGACCCTTGAAGGTCTCATAATCTCATGCCCCAAAATCCTATTTTTCTACTATTTTTCATGAATTAAAGGCTGGGGTTATGGTCTATAATCACCCATAAACGAGTTTTAATAATCACATTGCTTACCTCTGTGATACCCACTGATTTTCTCCTTCAAAAATCGCCCAAAAGCTTCTCCCCGGTCAAAAATTGGAAGAAAACTCGAACTGCTCGTTATATATATACTATTCACGCGTTTTACACCCAATGGATTCCTTGTGAAATTCTAATCAATTTAGGATTTTGAATCACTTAATTTTACCTTATAGTGAATGAGATATGTAGGTTTTAAGATTAGCAAATAGTACAGGTTTTTAATACGCCATCAGGGGCAATTTCGTCATTAACCATAAAGATCTGGGCAACCTTGGTAAAATGGCCATAAAATCCTCATACGATGTCCAAATTCGAAGATTCTTTTTGCTACGAGTCCATAATTACGATACGGATCTAATTCTTCTTCAAAACAGTAATCGGAGCTCATTTGTTCAATATGATATCATTTATGCTTGAAGAAACGACGCCGAAGCATCAGAAAAACGAGCACAACGTAGCCCAAACCTATCCAAAACTCACCCGAGCTCCTTGGGACCCCAACCAACTATACCAACACATCACATAAGATCATTAAAACTTAGTTTCACTCTCAAAACACCAAAACTAACATCATAACACCAAATTTACATCGATTCAAGCCTAAGAACTTTGAAATTTTCAAAATCCACCGAAGATGTCGAAACTATCCAAAACAACTCCGATTGACCTAAAATTTTGCAGACACATCCAAAATGATATTACGAAGCTGTTCCAACTGTCAGAATTCTATTCCTACCCTGATAGCCTATTTTTCACTGCCGACCGGAAATCACTAAAAATTAATTTTCGCCAATTCAAGCCTAATTCTACACCGGACATCAAAGAATTATTCTGACTACACTCCTAAGTCCCAAATCACCTAACAAAGCTATCCGAGCCGTAAAATCCATTTCAAGGTCGTTTACCAATATGTCAACTCTCAGTTGACTTTCCCATTTTAAGGTTATTTTTAAAGACTAAGTGACTGAATTCTCATTTAACCATTCCGATTTCAAGCTTATTAACTCTAACACATTAATAATATAATAATCGGTCTATGATAAGTCAATAACAACAATTATAATGCAGGTTTTACGTAACGACAGACCGGGTCGTTACAGTTGTCCATTAGACTTGATTCTAGTGAGAGGTGGGAGTTTCTCTCTCTATCTCTATGTATGATCGATATACCATATTTTGCTTTCAACAGGTATGGCCTCGTATGCGTAGACGGCACGTGTACTTAAAATTTTGTATATTGTAGACTGAACAAAACAAAGATATTCAATGTTAGGAAGTTCAACAATGTACAACTGTGGGGATGAAGAATGAATGTATACACAACGTCATGCTACATCTGATTTTGTAAGATATCTTATACAAGATAAGTATGTTGATTCATATATCTTTTGTACCAAAACAAAAAATTTGATTCAAAGACTGTGTATACTCCAACAGATGTAAGGCGTGACGTGAAAAAAATTCATGGTTTCTACGTGAATTATATGAAAGCTTGGACATCGAAGGAAAGGACGCTTGAAATGGTGCGAGGGAACCCAAGCAAATCATATGGAGAGCTTCCTAGCTATCTTTACATGTTGATGCATACAAATCCCAGGTCCATATATAGATTGGAGAAAACTGATGATGGATTATTCTTGTATTTATTTGTAGCTATTTATGCATCGATCAAACGGTGAGAGTATTGCAAACCAATCGTCGTTGTTGATGGAGGCTTTCTAGAATCTACATATAAAGAAACAACGGAAAAGGGCCAAAGATATCCTTGAACTATTTGAAATAGCTCAAGAATACCCTCTGTTTGGTTGAACACTTATTCCAAAAAAATAAAAAAATAATTTATTTTGTATATTATATATAATATTTTAATAAATAAATAATTTTTCCGATTTTTTTTACTTTTTTCAGAATAAGAGTTGATTTTTTTATTTTAATAAAAAATTCCGAAATAAATAATTTTTTCGAATTTTTTTCACTTTTTTACGAATAAGTGTTGATTTTACATTTTAATAAAAAAATTCGAAAAAATAATTTTGCCATGCTGGTTTGCTTAGGTGGATGGCGATGTAAGCAAATCTAACTCAGTTGGACGGCCATGTCAGCTTCAATGGCAAGACTAATAGTTTAAGGGACATTTGTGGTCCAAGACATAGACGACAAGGATACTTTTAGTACCAAAAACAAACGGAGGGTATTTTTGAGTTATTTCACATGGTTCAAGGACATTTTTGGCCCTTTTTCGAAGAAACAATAATCACCGCTTCCACAATAGGAGAAATATTCTTCAAATGAAACTACCCAAAAAAAAAGAACAAGATATATATCATAATTAACATATAGCATGAGTAATGTTGAATATAAAAAATTCAACAAGAACTAACATAATATTATACAATAAATGTGATGTATTACATGTTATATACCTATTTCATATATATTATACTATCACGACCAAAAAATCACAGGTCATGATGGCACCTAAGTTGACCCGCTAGGTAAGCCAATTAATAAAAGAAACACCCAAATAAACTTAACAAAAATTAAATTAGGATTTATTGAAACTTTTACAAATTTACCCAATATCTGGTAGTACGAATCATGAGCTTCTAAGGCTTAGAATATACAAAGTTGGTATGAATAAATACACGTTCTGTGTGAAAACTACATGAACAGATTAAGAATGTCTAAAACTACCAAGGACAAGTGGCAACTTCTATACAGAATACACGAACATCTTCAAGGTTAGCCCCCAACTTCTTCAACAACTTCGCTCCAACAGTCGGTACAGAGTGTGCAGAAGTGCAGTATCAGTACAACCGACCTCATGTACTGGTAAGTATCTTGACTAACCACGTCAAAGCAGTGATGAGATTTTTAGTTAAAAGATACTCATTAATAAACACTATAATGTAAACTAGCAATAGAACCAAAAGATAGAATAATATAATAGAGTACACCATGCGACTGCAACAGGAAATAAACGAGTATCAGAAAGAATCACAATTTAACAGTTTCCAACATCTCAACCAGCCCTTTCCTTAAAACGAAAGCCCATGAACCATAACAATCACCTCATATACTTTCATAGTGTGATAAAGTACTCAAGACATCAATTCCGATGAAACGGCAACACCCTTCGTGTATTTATCTCATCCTCACCATATATGTGTAAAACAATACCAACCAAATGATATAAATACCGACAATAGATATGCCAAGGAAGGGAAATATGCAAGCAGTAATAATAACCGAGAATGTACAGAAGAACATCAGTAACAGAACATGATTTTCACAAGTTAACAAGTAAGGACAAGAAGGACTAGCATGGTGGAATACTTACACAAAGGTGCAATAGAATAAATGCAACATGAGTATAATTATAAAAGCAGGAAATAGGCATGGCATATGCAAGTTAAACAAGTAAAGACATGGACAACACAAAAACAATTGAGATAGAGATCAAGTACGGGACAATAAGAACATATCACACAAAATATATAATGGCGGCAATGACAACTCAAGGTAAGGGCGGAAATGTATACACAAAAAACATATATCACATCATAATGCATGTCCCTCATCCTCACCTGCACGGAAACATCCTTCGTGCCATGAACTCACAATATTAAAAGCATAACAATATAAATGAAATGTCACGACATCACCCTTTGTGTTTTGCACTCTTCCTCACATGATAATGTATAAGAAATGGCACGGCATCACCCTTTGTGCTTTACACTCTTCCTCACATGATAATGAATATAAACAATGGCACGACATCATCCTTCGTGCTTTACACTCTTCCTCACCAAGCATATAAATATCGATAAAATGGCAAGGCAATAAGTATATATATAATATCGAGGAGAGTGTTCAACGAATATTCCAAACAAAGTTCTCAATCACTGTTTTACAAGCCAACAATGTTTCAATGAACCCTCAAGGGCCATATAATTCAAGTAATTCCACAAATCTCACAATCTATTAGCAACACAGGTATAGAATCCAACATCAAAAAAAATATCGGTCGTAGAAATGTAGTAGTGATCACGCATAGAGATGACCAAACTAGACACATCAATGTATTCCAAGAATTCTATCAAATTTGATCAAGTTATCTTAGGCTAGGTCTTTGGTTCTAACATTTTATACTACATTCTTAATATTTATAAATCAAACAAAGCAAGGAAATTACGTAATTCTACAAAACACAATTACAATGTCACGACCCAAAACCTGGTTCAGGTCGTGATGGCACCTAACGGCGAGGTTAGGCAAGCCAACTTATAGATCCACAGGGATACTACCCCAGAACTCGATATTCCAGTTATTTACAATTCATGACAAATATAATGCGTAATATAGCAGCGATATGAGGTAAGGCCGTAGATACAAGCTGAACCACGGCTAGGCCAAATATATACAACCCCGAAACCCAACATAACTACAACAAGTGTGTGCCAGGACTAGTGTCACAGTGTCAACGGGCGTCTACATAAATACCACAACTGAAATATGTATACATAAATATACAAGCCTTAGTCTGGGACAAAAGACAGAACAAAATGAAACTAGAAGGCTCCAGGGGTGCTGTCAGGATGACGCCAAGAAGACAGCTCACCGTATGGAGTGACACCGCGATCAGTATCTATCAGCAGACGGACGACCAGACGGACCAGCCTCAAGACCTGCACAATCAGGTGCAGAAAAAAAAAAGTGCAGCATGAGTACATATAAAAAAATATGTACCCAGTGAGTATCCAGTCTAAACTCGTAAAGAGTAGTGACGAGAGGTAGAATATATATCCACTAAGGTCCAGTACATAATAAAATAAGGTACACGCCGAGCAATAAACCATGTGAGAAAATACATCAAGTATATGGACATGTAATCAACAAACAGGTAACTAATCTCAAACATAACCTTTCTCACTTGTTTTCTTTCTCATTATCTGAAATCTCTTATCTTATTATCAAAATGTCTTATCTTATTATCTCAATTGTTCACTTTCCAGTACTCAGTATCGTTTCTCAACTCACCATCGTACGATCCCAACTCAATGCAAATGCTTGTATATATATATATAACCGACACGGACAAGACTATCGGCCGAAGTCATAAGGGTGGGTCATAAGGACTGACTCGGTCATAAAGCTACACACGCTCGTGAATCATACCTGCGACTCGTGCGCTGACTCGATAAAGAAAGTCTCCACGCTCGCGAGTCATACCTGCAACTCGTGGGCCAATATCTCTCCCCGCTCACGAATCATACCTGCGACTCGGGGGCAAATGATGTAAAGTAAAACCCTCCCCGATCACGAATCATACCTGTGACTCGGGGGCCGATAAAAATAGTAGTATAATTCTTCCCTGATCACGAATCAAACCTGTGACTCAGGGGCTGGTAAAATAAGTCTGATTTCTCCCTGATCACGAATCAAACCTGTGACTCAGGGGCTGATGAAAATAAGTGTAATTCCTCCCTGATCACGAATCAAACCTGTGACTCAGGGGCTAGTAATATAAATATAAGTTCTCCCCGATCACGAATCATACCTGTGACTCGGGGGCCATGAATGCATGAATGCATATATATGTGTATATGTAGACACCATGGTACCGACTCATCAATGCTCAACGGGATCGGATATTCGCATCTCTCTTGATAATGTAAGTTAGGATTTTATATCATATTATCCTCTTTTCTCATAATATCACCATGGTGGAATAATTCAAGTATAGGAAGGATTTACAATCACCTTCATTTTTGCTCAACAGCTCAGGATCAAGATTTATCTCATTTACTCCGTTCTCTTTATCAATTATATCAGGAGTAACACAATTAATCAATTGATGAAATTCATAATTCTTATCTGAATAATATGTACATTTTAACTCAAAGCTATCATAGCTCCATTTCACCATATACCAGCAAATAACTTGTACAAGGCATCACATAATATCAAACAAACAGCTGGAACATGCTCGTGGGTCCTACGACTACCCAACATACAATATAGATGCCATGTACGGACTCTCGTCACGTGGTACGTACGCAGCCCCCTCAACAATCACAATTAGCAACAAGGAGCCTAGGGGACGTTTCCCCCTTACAAAGTTTGGAAAGGAGACTCACCTGGACAAGTACTCCTCCGGTCTATGGACAAATCGACAAGACACACGAATCCTCCAAATTACCCTCGATGGCTTGCAATTGGTGCTCCGAGCCTCGGCGTCCGGAAAAATTACGATTCTTGAAGAAATGCGCTACACGTCTTCTAAGGATCAAGATTAACCCAATTAATCATCCTATAATAGCTCAAAAATCAGATTTTGAATTTTTCTCAAAAACCCTCTATTTTTCCCAAACCCTCTTATGAATTTTCTTGATTTATGAAAGTGGAATTCCTCAAGAATCAAAGTTATAAACATGCGGTAAGCCAAAGAATCACTTACCTGAGTTAATCACTCGCTAACACTGATCTGGAGCTCTTGGGGGTCTTAACAATGGAGGAAAAATGAGTTTGGGAAGAAAATTAACGGAGTGGGCCTTTTATAGAACTGCCAGCAGTTCTCGCTCCTACGGCCTTTGGATCGCAGGTGCGGACTCGCACCTGCGTGAAATTGGTCGCGCCTGTTATTGTCCTTGGCCCTGGGGGAGGTCGCTCCTGCGGACTTTTGTCCGCTCCTGCGGAGCCGCGCTAGCGAGAAGAAGGGTCGCCCCTGCGACCTAGGCCGCTCCTGCGATGGATTGGCCGCTGGTGCGAGCCTCGCGCCTGCGGCTGATTGACCACAGGGGCGGTCACACCAGAAACAGCCCCCCACCAGCTATTAATTGCTGGTTTTTGACCCCGATTGGGGTCCGGGAGGCCCTTAGGCCCACCCGAGCCCCCGACAAATTATACCAACAAGTCCCAAATCATAAGACGGACTCGCTCGAACTCTTGGAACACTCAAAAAATCATCCAAACTAGAAATCACTCTCCAAAACCCCTTAGTTTCAAACTTAAGTTTCAAGAAAATTTCAATGGCTCACCAATACGCTGAACGGGTCTATACTGCTCAGAATGACCCCAAATTTTGCGGACAAGTCATAAATGACTATATGAAACTATTGCCAGTTCCCAAATTCCATTCGGACCATGATATCATGAGGTCAAATTCCAGGCTGAATTCTAAATCTTATGAAATCCTAAATTCCAATTCAGGTGCCGAAATACTCCCGGGTCATCAGAAACCCGAGGCGAACATACGCACAAGTCCGAAATCTTCATCCGGAGCTGCTAGAGCTGTCAGCACTCGATTCCTAGGTCCTCTGCTCAAAATGCTGCTCGGAACCAAAATTAGCCAAATAGGCTAGCCTTTAGGAACCAAGTGTTCCTGAACTGGCCAAATCACTTCTGAATCTAGAACTACCTGCCCCCACAAATCATAAGGCACGAGTAGCCTCTATGGAAAGATTCATTTACGGGAACGGAGTCGCAACACACAAAACGACCGGTTCGGTCGTTACATACAATGTCATCTACCCCCGAGCATTATAAACCCCGGCAAATACATATATGCTCGTCACCTCATGTATGTATCGCCCCCGCATGTAGAAAACAAGGACAAATAGGAGGAAAAATTCCCTCAACAAAGTTAGGCAAAACACTTACCTCGAACAAGTCAATTACAATATCGAGCAAGACAAGCAATGTTCCAAAAATGTCATCACACGTAGTGACCTCCGAACGTCTCAAAACTAGCCAAAAGAAACTCAAATACATCAAATAAAGCTCAAGGAAATAATTCCAAATGATAAAGATCGGATCCTAAATTAAATCCAAAATTCGGCCAAAAATCACACTCGGGCCCACGCCTCGGAATCTGATAAAACTTACAAAATCCAAAAAATCATTCAATTACGAGTTCAACCATACTAGTTTCACTCAAATACGACTCCAAATCGATGTTCAAAACTCAAAAATTCATATTATGAAACTTTAGACAAAACCCCCCAAGTTTCACTTTGAAATCTCAATCAAATCCCAAACCGAAGATGGATTCATGAATATAACCAAAATCGAGTAGAGAACACTTACCCCAATTCATATGATGAAAATCGCTTCCAAAATTGTCCAAATGCGAGCTCCCCAACTCAAAATATGACTGAATGAACAAACCCTTTTTTATATATTTTTCTGTCAGCTATTCTGCCACGTTTCTCATTCCAAACGATCATGAAACTCGCTTTTTATGTCACCAATAGATTTCTTGTGAAAGTTTTGTCAAGTTAGGCTTTTGAATCACTCAATTTGACCTTATAATGAAGGATATATGTTTGTTTCAATATTTGCAAATAATGCAGATTTTTAAATACGAATTTAATGGCAATTTCCTAATTAATCTGAAAAATCTGGCAACCCAATTTTTAGTAAGATGACCATAAATTCCTTATACGGTGTCAAAATTTGACGGTTCTTTTTTATATGACTCCGTAATTACAATACGGATCTAATGCCTCAATCAAAACAAAAACCGGAGCTCGTTTGCTTAATGTGGTACCATTTATGCTTGAATAAGCGACGTCGAAACATTTAAAAAAAACGAGCGCAATGCAGCCCAAACCTATTTGAAACTCACCCGAGCCTCTCGAGACCACGTCCAAACATACCAACAAGAACCATAACATAACACGGAGATACTCGAGCCCTCAAAATTCCGAGCGAAGTGCAGGTACTCAAAACGACTTGTCAGGTCATCACATATTTAATATACTATATACCTTATTTATTAATAGTATACATCAGATAAGCTAGAGATAATGTTATAAAACGAAGGTATGTTGTATTGTATACTATACCATCATCATATAAGTTATATAATATATTGTATACGATATATATTAGCAGTATACATCAGATTTTTTCCTCCATGAATGTATACTACATTTCTTTTCTCAATGTATACATCAGATAACTAAAAGTGATATTATACAATAAATGTATGTTATATTGTATATTTATATACCATTTTCATATAAATTTGAACTATATAGTATATTGTATATTATATTTATTATTAGCATATATCAGATACATATTAACAATAGGAGAAGAGGCTTGGGATATACAAATCCTTTTAATGGAGAAACTGAAGACGAATTAATATGGATAGATACATTTTAGGTGAGAGAGAATTTCAAGAGAGATATATAAAGATATTTTTAGGTGAGATATATATATATATATATAAAGGAGGGATTTGACAGGATGATGTGGCATCTCTTATATCGTAGAAATTCTATTTATCTTTTTTCTAAAAAAAATTTTTGACTTTTTCCTTTCAGTTTAACCATTTATCTTAATTTAAAAAATTTATATCCATAACTCACACCTCTTCATTCATTGTGACTTTTCAAGTTCATCACCCTCAATTATTTAATTTTTTATAAATTGCATCTTGGGTTGTGATTTTTGGAATCCGTAACCCCTATTTGTTTAATATGTTATAAATTGCATCAGTTCTTACTTTTTTTTACTCACTCAACAGCAACTCTACATCACACTTCAATTTTATTTGTGTTGATGAAGAAATGAGTTCTCCTCCTCTGTTACTAATTTTTGGGTATTTTTTACTCTCCTCTCCTCTCCGATTTTCATTTTCTGTTGCTTGAGTTTTCTTTACTGAGTTGTTTTGTGCGTATGAAAAATATTCGAGTACCAAATAGAAATTTACAGTAGAGAGTAGCGAAATCAAAAGTTGTGTGTGTGAAAAAAGGAAATTGGTCCTAAAGGCCAATATGCCAGTAACAATTTTATTGCCTCAACATCAACCTCTAACACCCTATCAATGTGGCTGACTTTATATTTCAAGTTTTTTGTTTCGATAACAGAGAGGTATTTCTCACACTGTGATTACTTGGTTTGTAGTTATTTTGAATTTTTCACTTCTTTAATTTTTAATATTTTGCTTATGGGTTGTGATGTTTTTTATTTTCATCTTCTTTTCTTTTGTGCCAGTAAATGCACTCAAAGATAGATTTGAGACTAACAAATATGTGATTTATTCTTATACCCTTCCTCTGTATTTCTTTCCTCTCTTTTTTAATTAAATTTTTTTTCTTTACGTTTATTAGTATTTAGTTTTACTTTTTAGATATTCATATTGTCAATGTCATTTCCTAATTGGGCAACAAACATTTATAACTGTAACGACCCGGTCGGTCGTTCCGTAAGATTAGCCCCGTTTTTCCATGTTTCTGCTTTATCATGTGTTGCTTAGCCTATTTATATTGTGTTGGGTCGGTTGGCTCGGGTTCGGAATGGTCATGGTATGAAATGAGACACTTAGTCTCTTGAGTTGGCTTAATAGTTGGAAAAGTCAACTCCGCTTAATAGTTGGAAAAGTCAACCGGGAGTTGACTTATAAGTAAACGACCTCGGAATGTGGATTTTGTGATTCAGATAGCTTCATTAGGTAATTTGGGACTAGGAGTGTGTTCGGAATGTTTTTCAGAGGTCCGGAATAGAACTAGGCTTGAATTGGCGAAATTGAGTTTTTAGCGCTTTCCGATCGACAGTGAAAATAAGCTACCGGGGTCGGAGGAACTCCGGAAGTTGGAACAGGTTCGTAGTGTCATTTTGGATTTGTGTGCAAATTGTTAGGTCATTCGGACGAGGTTTGGTTAGTTTCGGCATCGTTGGTGATTTTCGAAAGTTTGAAGATCCTTAGGCTTGAATCATGGGTTGATTTGGTGTTTCGATGTTATTTTGGGTGTTCCGAGGGTTCGACTAAGTTCGGGTGATCATTTATAACTTTTTGGTATGTTTGGTTAGGGTCCTGAGGGCCTCGGGATGGTTTTGAGTGGTCGACGGGAAGTTTGGAAATTTATTGTGCTGCTGAGTTTTGTTGTTCCTGTCATTTCCGCACCAAGGAATTGGGACCGCAGGTCCGAGCCGTAGAAGCGACAAGGGGGATCGCAGATGTGGAATTTGGCATTTAGGAGAAGGACCGCAAATGCGGTTATTTGGGCGCATCTGCGGGACCGCAGGTGGGGCGCCTGGTCCGCAGATGCGAGTTTGGCCAATTAATGAGAAACCGCAGATGCGGGTAAATAGGTTGCAGGTGCGAGATGCTTGGGCAGAAAGTATATAAGGTGGAATTCGAGAAATTTGGGTTATCTTCCACCATTTTTATCCGGAGTTCAAGATTTTTGGAGGGTTTTGAAGAGGGAATCGAGAGGGTTTCCGTTGAGGTGAGTTTCTTGAACCTAAAACTCAATTCTATGTTGATTTTCAGTTGTTTAAGCATGAAATCTATGAGATTAAGGGTGAAAAAGGGGATAATTAGGGCTTGTAAGTGGAGACCTTTAATTGGAGTTTTGAGGGGCCATTTAAGGTCAGATTTTGATGTTCTTGGTATGTATAGACTCGGGGGAGGATGAGGATTCTTGTGATGCAATTTTTATCGAATTCCGAGACGTGGGCCTGGGGGTCGGGTTTGGCCAATTTCGAATATTTTTGTATAAACTGGTTATTTTCGAGTGGGCTTTGCTTCTTTAGCATATTTTGATGATATGGAACTTTTTTGAATAGATTCGGAGCGTGTTGAGGCCGAGTCGAGAGGCAAAAGCATCGCAAAGCAAGTTTTCGTCCGGTTTGAGGTAAGTAATGACTGTATATCTTTTCTTGGGGGTATGAAACCCCAGACTCTTCATTGTATCACTAATTTGGAGTGGCGCACATGCTAGATGATGAGTGTGTGGCGTGCACTGTTGGGGGATTGTGACCTGGTCCGTCCCGAATCAATTATTAAGTTTCGTATTTGATTCCAATTTATATGATATTTCATGTTTTAAGATATTTATAATGTTTTTGGGCGGAATGCCGTATTTGGGCCTCGTGCCAAGTGTTTGGGCCCTTTGGGGGTCTTTACTACTATTCCTCACTGTGTTGACTTATGATTTACACTCAATTATATTATGTTTAACTGATTTCGAAACTCAGTCTTATTTACACTATTTTGAGATAATAAAATAATATTTTGGGTCGAGTACCCCGTTTTTACTGATAGCCCGAGCGGCTTTTTGAGAGGTTTCTGACTGAGTGAGCCGAGGGTCTATGTTGTGAAGATACTATGGGATCGGGATGCGGGTCGTAGCATGCTATACTGTTTATGATGACTGAGTGACGCTGAGGGCCTGATTTGTGAGGATATGATATGGGATCGGGTTGCACGCCACAACATGTTATTAATAGGCCGAGTGCCAGAGTGATTGATGTCATGATTTGGCTTGTTATAGTGTTTGGGCTGTAGGATCCCCTCCGGAGTCTGTACACTCTCAGTGAGTGCAGGTACCTACTGAGTGCGAGTGCCGAGTGACGAGTGATTAGGAGGCATGAGTGGCTATGAGGTTGCCCAAGGGGATGATTATGAGTGACTGTGAGGCATGTTGGGGGACTGATTCTGAGTGATGTTATGCCGAGGGGCGGTTTATTATTCATGTTTTTGTCCGAGCGGCTACTTATGACTCATATCATTTTACACTAAACTTCTTGGACATTTTATTGAAACTGTTAGAAATTACATTTTTCAAAGGATTTTCACTGAAATTGATTTTTTAAGTGTGATGATTTAACGTATACACTAATGGAAAGAAGACTGTGCTTATTATGAATTGATGACTTGATTTTATGTGTTTCTTACTTCTCAAACCTTATTTACTTTCATTACTACTGAGTTGGCATACTCACATTACTCACTGCACCTTGTGTGCAGATTCAGGTGCTAGGGTAGATTGAGCTATTTACCTGCCTCAGGGATTTCTCGGGGATTTGTGAGGTAGCTGCACGCGTCCACAACCCTATTTTCTCCTTCTTACTATTATAGAGTTTATTTTCCAGACCTGTATATTTTCTTTAGATGCCCATGATCAGTGATTCCGAGATCTTGGGGTTGTATTTAACATTCGATGTAGTTGTATCTGTTTTAAAAATGACTAAACAAAACCTTTATGGATTATCAGTTTAGTAATGATATACATGAAAGATTCTTTACGTTTTGAGTGTTAATTTGGCTGGCCTAGTTCCACGATAGGCGTCATCACGACTAATTTAGATTTGGGGTCGTGACAATAACCAACTCTAGAATTTAATGTTAATGCCTTTATATTACATGTATATATAATTTTTTATTTATATGTTTCTTCTTTAAATATACAAATTTGTACTTGTATATTGTCTCTGCCTTTTCTTTTTTACTTTAAATTGTTACATTAATTTTTGGAGGAGAGTACTAATTATATGCCAATGATATGGATAATCATTAATGAATTTCCTCACAAGATGTACGCGTACCAGTAAACGCATAAACAAACGCAATAATATACTTATATATGTTATTGTGTCATATGAACTATTAGAAAGTTAAATACTTTCTTACTCATGAAATTTGTCAATTTACAAGATCGATTCTTCTGTCTAAAGGCACAATTATCTTACCATTGGTTTTAATGGTTGTTTGATATTTTGTAGCTTTTACTTTGATAATTTTTCGCAAAAGAAAAAGGTGAATGTTTCTATCATGCAGGAGAAATAAATAAATGAATATAGGTATAGTATACGTGAGAGAATAAGACAGTGTTAGAAAATAATTTATTTTTTATTGCAATTTTAGAAAACTTAAAAAGTTACTATGTATTAATGAAATAGGATAAGGATGTACGGAAAATCGCTATAAATCAATAGATGGTTAATAATATATATGAAGCACCATAAGGTGGTGTAACATCTCTCTTAAAAGAAACAACGTATGTTTCTTTTTTCTCCATCTTTCAAGGCACCTCTAGCATTAATACGAAAAGTAATAATTTCTTTCACCGGAAACAACTACATTTTGTGAATCATTTAATCGTGTGGTATTGTATTTCATTTCTATCAGTTGAATGAATAGTTCTAAATCGTCTTATACTGAATTATAATTAAAGAAATCAGAATCAATTACAAAAAAATTAAAGAGTACGTCAATTAATAATATTTTCGTGAAAAGAAGAAAGGAATATTGCAATAATTACTACTCAGTAACACCTATATGAGCATATAAGATTTCTCATATTAAGAAATTAATCGAGGCAATCTATGCAATGTCAATCGTCCTTGACATGATGAATGTCATTTTTCTATTTAAGGATTTAATGAAATTAATATTAGTTTTCTCTCTTTTATAGTCTAAAGAAAGCTCAGTAGTGGATAAGTTTCTATTGACATAAAATGTGTAATATCTACGTAACATCTCTGACCATGAAAGAATGTTAGAATTGCTATAAGAAAATTTTCTTTTTGCACCGAAATAAATACAAATATTGAAAACCAAAACATTTTAATATCTCGTGGAATTACATGCTATAGTTTATACCTCCTCATCTCTTTGATGGTATGAAAAAAGACTGTCTTTTATTTTCTTGACGACTGAAAAATAAAACAAGAAGGCTTATTCCCTGAAAAATCTAGAGAGTGGACAAGAGTTGTAATGTATTTAGGCCTTTCTATTGACCAATATCCTTAGCCTGTGATCCTTCTCACTAAAAAATTGTGAGTCAAGTCGGGATTATTCAGAATAGAATGAGCTTCCAATCAAGTTCGGAAAAGCTAAATCGGAACCAAAATCCAAACAGCCAGAGAATTGCATTGAGGATTGGCTTGGTCTTTTATTAGGATAGTGTCCGTGGCAAATTCAGAACTTAAACATTGTTAAGATAGTACGTAGGATCTGAGCAGTCTATTTAACTCTATCTTTACTTATTTGTTTTGGAACATATATGTAAGGTGCCACACTGAAACACTAGGTTGTATAGAAACCACAAACACATAACTGCATTCATCACTTGTTACAGGGCATACGGCCGAAAGCTTAATTGGCCACAGTGGTGGTGTCACGACCCCAAAACCTTAGTTGTGAGGGCGTCTGTCCTGGAATCAGGCAAGCCACACATTTCGTTGAATTTAAGTTTATTTTCCAGAAATTTATAAATTTAGAGACCAAGTCTTTCTTTCTCAAGTAGAGACCAAGTCAAATAGGCATGAACTAATGTTTGCAGCCATTAATTCTTCAAATAAAAACAAGAACAAGGCTAACTAATAAACACCCAATCATAAACAAGCAATAAATCAAACACCCATTTACACATTAGGATTGGGTCACAACACTAGTGAAAATCTAGCTACTCATGTTTAAATTGAAAGAAAAAGAAGAAATGATAATTAAACTCATATTGCTAATTAAAATGACAAAATCTATGTTCAGATAGTTCAAAATGGCAAAAATTACTAAAAAGAGTAAAGGATACTGTCTATTGTAGGAGCTGATGTCAAAAGTTGACCTTAAAAAGTGTAACTCTTCTATTTATACAGGACTGGAATTTTCGGACAACTTTCGGAGGTTCTGCGACCATACAATTTCATGTGCGGTCTGCACTTTTCTTCATCTTGACAGAATTGGAAATATGCGGCCGCATAATTTTGAACTGCGGCAGCACTGCACTCTTTTTGCGGTCCGCACAATAGTGACCTCGGTCGCACCTTGCTCTTATGCGGTCCACACAAATATGATTGCGGTTGCGTAGCTCTTCTTCTGCGGCCGCACAATAATTGTGCGGTCAGCACCTTGTTCTTATGCGGTCCGCACTTTGCGCCATTCTCTCATGGAGATTCCTTCATCACCTGCGGCCGCAAATGGCATTCTGCGGTCCACACTTCTGAGCTTTTGTGCCTTTCATGTTCTTGAGTTCAGATTACTCCTTCTTGACTTAGATTTCATCTCGGGGGCTCATCTTTCAATTGTCACGACCTGATTTACCCTCCGAACGGTCTCGTGATGGCACCTAGTCTCTACAACTAGGTAAGCCTACAATGTTTGCAAAAAAATAAGACAAAGCAATAATAGAACGGTAAGGAAGAAGCAATACTATAAAACTTAGTTGCTCAGCACGTAGAGCTTTTACTTTCCCAAAACCCAGAATATCACAAATCACAAACTCTGTACTACTGTAGCTCTAAACAAAGGAATAAGGAAAAATGGATCTATATATGTCTCCTAAATCTATACTGGAGTGGAAGGGGACACATGAGATCTTGCGGACACGGCAGAAATACCTCGTGGTCTCCTAAGCAGCTGCTATGATGCGCCTAACCACGGTACTGTGTGCTGGTACCTGGATCTGCACATGAGGAAAACATGTGCAGAAAAGGGCGTGAGTACTCCACATTCGGTACTCAGTAAGTGCCAAGCCTAACCCCAGTCAAGTAGTGACGAGGTTAGGTTAAGGCTCTACTGAGTTTTAAAAACAAGTCAGCTATAAGTCTAAACAGTGAAATATAAATAAGCAATGATAGCAGGATTTAAAAGGAGAACTGAAAGAAATAATAAAGAAGAGCCCTCGGCTCAGCACAACATATATCTCGACAACAAATATGCAATGACGTACAAAGGGAAATCTCCCGTATCTCGGTCTGTAGTCCCAATTTAAATATGCCATGCAGTACAGGGGAAAAGCTCTCGGATCTCAGTCCGTAGTCCCAATTTAAATATGCTATGCAGTACAGGGAGAAATCTCCCGGATGTAAGTCTGTAGTCCCAATTTAAATATGATTTGCACTACAGGGGGGAAAGCTCATGGATCTCGGTCCGTAGTCCCAATTTAAATATGCAATGCAGAAGTCTATCAGATACGGTTTAATTGAACAGTTCCAGAAAACAACAGGCAAGAATAAGGTAAACGACCTAAGCATGGTGCAATTAGTAGAAAATAAGAGGAATTCAAGTAAGGACAGGTAGGCATGCTTATTTTTACGCTAACTACTCAGTTATGACATAAGTAGTAATATAGGAATGAAAATGAGTTATGTCATGGAAGGAAAAGTGGAACTTTAGCAACAATGACCCGTGTACGCACTCGTCACCTCATGTACACGGCGTCCACATAACAAAATCAGTATGAAAATACCTAAGGAAAGTCCCCAACACATAGTTAGGCCAGCCACTTACCTTGACTGCGTTAATCAACTCAATATCACGCTTTTGCCACGAGTATCTGACTTCGGGTGGCCCAAATCTATTCAATTCGATTGCATAATGTAAATATCACTTCAAGGAAACAAAATAGCTAATTAATTCGAAGCTAATACGCAAAATTAGAAAATTCGCCCAAAAAGTCCCCCAGGCCCACGTCTCGGAATCGGGTAAAAATTATATTTTCCGGACACCCATTCACACACGAGTCTAATCATATAAGAATCTCTCAAATCGGAGGTCAAAAACCCAACTAAAACCCAATAATTTTGTCTATGAAGTTCATCCACTTTTTCCCAAATTTTCCACCCAAATTCAAATTTTAAGGACTAGATTTAAGTTAGGAATCATGGAAATTGATCCAAGTAGGTTAGAAATCACTTACCCAAGTTACCTGGGTGCAAAAGTCTCCAAACATCGCCCCTCCCGAGCTCTTAAATTCAAAATGGTGAAAATAACATAAACCCTTGGAATTTTGTATAAATAGCCCAGGGATACCGCACCTGCGAAAAAACCATCGCAGGTGCGGGAACTCACTTAACAGGGTTGGGGCCGCACATGTGGTCAATTAGTCGCACCTGCGGAACCCAGTCCGCACCTGCGACCACTGGCAGCCCCTGCCTAAATTCCGCACCTGCGAGCCCGCACCTGCGGTTCCCCATCTGCAGGTGCGGAACACGAGAACCAGCAATGGTTCAGCTGTGTACCAAGTTCTAAAATCACCCGTTGGGCACCCGAAACACCCCTGAGACCCCCGGGACATCAACCAAACTTACCAATCAGTCCTAATACTTCATTAAAACTTAGTTGAGCATTCAAAACACATCCCATAACATCAAAATCATCAAATATGCATAGATTCAAGCCTAAGAACTTGTGAAATTTCTAGAATTCACATCCGATGCCGAAACACGTCTAAACTCATCCGAATGGCCTAAAATTTTGCACACAGGTCATAAATGACATTACGGACCTGCTGTCACTTTCGGAATTACATTCCGAGTCCGATATCAAAATCTCACCTATCGGCCGAAATCGCCGAAAATCCAACTTTAGCCAATTCACGCCTAAATCTACAATCGACCTCGAAAACACATTCCAAACATGCTCCTAACCCCGAAATCACCCAACGGAGCTAATGGAGTCGACGGAATTCCATTACGGATTCGTCTTCACACAGTTCTAGCTTCGGCCTGATTTCCAAAGCAATAATCCACATTTAAGGACTAAGTGTCCAAAATCACTCTGAATTTCACCACTCAACGCTCCGACAAGTTCCAATAGCATAAATAGACATAGGAGAAGTAGTTATTAGGGGATTGGAGCGCTAACTCTCAAAACGACCGACCGGGTCGTTACATTCTCCCCCTAAGAAAATCATTCGTCCTCGAACGAGTATAGAAACATACTTGAAGCTGTGAAAAGATGAGGGTACTGACTCCGCATGTCCTGCTCGGTCTCCCAAATCGCCTCCTCGACCGGATGACCCCTCCACTGAACCTTTATTGAGGCAATATTCTTCGATCTGAGCCTCCTGACCTGCCTGTCCAATATAGCCTCAGGCTCCTCAACATATGATAGATCCTTGTCCAATTGGACTGAGCTGAAATCCAAAACATGAGTCGGGTCACCGTTATACTTCCGGAACATGGAAACGTGGAACACCGGATGAACTCCTGCTAAGTTAGGAGGCAAGCCCAACTCATAGGCTACCTCCCCAACCCGCTGCAATACCTCAAAAGGGCCAATAAACCTCGGACTCAGCTTACCCTTCTTCCCGAATCTCATGACGCCCTTCATAGGCAATACGCGAAGCAAAACCCGATCACCAGCCATAAATGCTAAGTCACGAACCTTCCGGTCCGCGTAACTCTTCTTCCTGGACTGAGTTGTGCGAAGTCTCTCCTAGATCACCTTCACCTTATCCAGGGCATCCTGAACCAAGTCTGTACCCAACAATCGGGCCTCGCCCGGCTCAAACCATCCTACTGGAGACCTGCACCGCCTACCATACAAAGCCTCACATGGAGCCATCTGAATGCTGGAATGGTAGCTGTTATTATAAGCAAACTCTACAAGAGGCAAGTATCGATCCCATGACCCTCTAAAGTCCATCACACAGGCACAGAGCATATCCTCAAGAATCTGAATCGTGCGCTGGGACTGCCCGTCTGTCTGGGGGTGGAATGTTGTACTGAGATCTATATAGGTACCCAACTCACTATGCAAGGCTCTCCAGAAGTGTGAGGTGAACTGAGGACCTCGATATGATAAAATGGACACCGGCACACCGTGCAACCGGACTATCTCCCAAATATAGATCTGGGCCAACCTCTTAGAAGAATATGTAGTCAACACTGGAATGAAATGGACTGATTTGGTCAGCCGGTCCACAATCACCCAATTAGCACCATGCTTCCCCAAGGTCCAAGGAAGTCTAACCACAAAGTCCATGGTGATCTGCTCCCACTTCCACTCGGGAAGCTTAATCTGCTGAAGTAATCCTCCGATCTCTGATGCTCACATTTGACTTGCTGACAATTGAGACACTTGGCTATAAACTCTGCTATATCCTTCTTCATCCTTCGCCACCAATAGTGTTGTCTGAGATCCTGGTACATCTTTATGGTACCCGGATTGATGGAATACCGCGAGTTGTGGGTCTCCTCAAGAATCAACTCCCGAAGCCCGCCTACGTTGGGCACACAGATACGGCCATGCATCCTCATCACACCATCATCATCTATGGTCACATCTCTGGCATCACCTTGCCGAACTCTGTCCTGAAGATCCCGAAGGTTGGGATCCTCATACTGGTGCTCCCGAATGCGGTCATACAGAGAAGATCGAGAAACAACGCAAGCAAATACCCGGCAAGGCTCAAAAAGATCCAGCATCACGAACTAACTAGCTAAGGACTGAACATCCAAGGCTAAGGGCCTCTCAGCTGCACGAAGATATGCCAACTACCCAAACTCTCCACCCGGCTACTCAAGGCGTCGACCACCACATTGGCCTTCCCCAGGTGGTATAGTATAGCGATGTCATAATTCTTGAGTAACACCAACCACCTACGCTGGCGCAAATTGAGATCCTTCTGCCTGAATATGTGCTGCAAACTCCGGTGATCCGTGAATATCTCACAGGGAACACCATATAAATAATGACGCCATATCTTCAGGGGGTGGACAATCGCTGCCAACTCGAGATCATGCACATGGTAGTTCTTCTCGTGCACCTTCAACTATCTGGATGCGTAGGCAATCACCCTATTGTCCTGCATCAACACTGCTCCCAGGCCAATCCTCGAAGCATCACAATAGACTGTACAAGACCCTGAACCTGTGGGTAATACTAACACTGGAGCCAAAGTCAGGGTTGTCTTGAGCTTTTGAAAGCTCTCCTCACACTCCTAGGTCCATATAAAAGGTGCACCCTTCTGGGTCAGTCTGGTCATGGGCGCTGCAATGGATAAAAATCCCTCCACAAAACGGCAATAATACCCAGCCAAACCGAGGAAACTGCGGATCTCAGTAGATGAACACGGTCTGGGCCAACTCTGTACCGCCTCTACCTTCTTCGGGTCTACCTTGATCCCATCCGAAGATACCACATGGCCTAAGAATGCCACAGAATCAAGCCAAAGTTCACACTTAGAAAATTTGGCATACAACTTCTTCTCTCTCAATGTCTGAAGCACGGTCCTCAAGTGCTGCTCATGGTCCTCCTGGGACCGAGAATATACCAGGATGTCGTCAATGAACACGATGATGAAGGTATCAAGATGAGGCCTAAATACGTTGTGCATTAGGTGCATAAAGGCTGTTGTGGCATTGGTCAACCCAAATGACATAACAATGAACTCATAGTGGCCATATCTGGTCCTGAAGGCAGTCTTCGGGATATCCGGCTCCCGAATCTTCAACTGATGATAGCCCGAACGAAGATCAATCTTGGAGAACACCCTAGACCCCTGTAACTGGTCAAATAAATCATCAATGCGGGGCAATGGGTACCTGTTCTTCACTGTCACCTTATTCAGCTGCCGGTAGTCAATACACATACGCATCGTACCATCATTTATCTTCACAAATAACACTGGAGCACCCCAAGGTGATACACTTGGCCTGATGAACCCTTTGTCAAGCAACTCCTGCAACTGCTCCTTTAACTCAGGAGGAACCATGTGATAGGGAGGAATGGAAATGGGCTGAGTGCCCGGCAACAAGTCAATGCCAAAATCAATGTCTCTATCGGGCGGCATACCCGGAAGATCAGCTGGAAAGACATCAAGATAGTCCCTAAAAATGGGGACAGACTCAACTGTAGGGGTCTCAGCACTAACATCTCTCACATAAGCCAAGTACGCATCACACCCCTTTTCAACCATCCCCTGAGCCTTAAGAAAAGAAATGACTCGGCAGGGAGTGTACTCTAAGGAACCTCTCCACTCTAACCTCGGTAATCCTGGCATAGCCAGCGTCACGGTCTTGGCGTGACAATCAAGAATAGCATATGATGTTTTAGACTTCAATACTACACAATAATATAAGTTAATTGTGCAGTACCCAATTTTCGAGTGTTGTCTAATAAGAAGAACCTGGTTCTTCTTTGTGTACTACTTTCTACAGTTGCGGAATAATAAAGTAGTACAGTAAAGACACAGAGATTTTTACGTGGAAAACACCTGGCTCAAAAGGTGAAAAAACCACGACCTACTCCTCAGTAGGATTTTCTCAAACACTTCACTAAAAACTCTGAGCCAAACGGACTTACAAAATAAACTCTTTTGTAATCCTAGGACTAACTCTAATCCTCTTTGTATCAACTAGCCTCTAGCTAATCTCTACAGATTTCAAGCTAACTCTAACTTGAACAATGTGTACCTATTACAATTGCTTCTATGAAAGCTGAAAAGATACAATATTAAAACGCCTACTACAATCAACTAGACTCAATACATCAACAATGAAACTGTTTCTTCTAGTTGAACTGTAGCCTTCGCACAATACTTCTGCTTGCAAAATATCCTGAGAACTTTTGCTTTTCAGAACTTGATTCACTTTTGTCTTTGTGTGTCTCTCCTTTCAGCAGTAATACATTGGGTATTTATAGAGTCAGTTGTTGAGTAAATGGTTCGGTTCTGATCCAACTCTACTTGGGTATACGAGTTCGACTATGACTCAACTTCCTTCTCTATTTCTGTCCTTGCTGAAATCAACTTCAATCTTCTTTATCAGTTTGCAACCTTTTCGTATTAGTAGACATCATTTTAGATCTTTGATACTCAGCAATCACTGATATCTCCTATGCATGAATAATTCTTATGCCAATTGTTCCGTTCAGATGTGTGTGCTCTGATGGACTTGGTTCAACTTTTCAATCTTCAAAATCCATTCAGTGACATGGGCCAACAAATTCCCCCTTTTTGATGATGACAACTATGTGCTTTTATCCTGTATACACTTCAAACACTTTGTATAGTTTTAAGCATTAATCATTGAGCACCAGGTACAATAGGTTATAAAAATCACTTTTTGAAAAAACACACACACCCAACACAACACATCTTCCCCCTTTTGGCATCATCGAAAAGTTACAAAATGATACTTAACAAATTTTTAACTCTTACTCATGGCCAAATTTAGGCAACTGCAGGTGCAAGCATGATTTATCAACACAAGAAACCAATAATGTAAGCCAAATTAGAAATTGAGACAATTTTTAAAATCAGCAAACTTCATTGATATAATACTGCACATCAAACACCAACATATTAAAGCAAAGACGATCAAAACATGAGCAAAACAAAAAAAACTGAAACCACAAAAGCTAGACACTGTCCCAAACTGAGCACTTGAAAGATAACTGGGAAGCACTGGATAAACCTAAGGCTGGGAAGGTGCAGAGGAGGTTGTGGTCTTGGATTGTAGGAGAGTAAGCATCTTCTTAAGAACACCCTCGTTCTTTTCTTTCTCCTTTTCTAATTCAGCCCTGAGAGCATCCCGCTCAGCTTCAACCTCAATCACACGAGACTTCAAACGAAGGATCTACATATCCTTAATCTCGCTTTCCTGCACCAGAGTTCTTACTTTGCTGTTGACTGGTTGCTTCCTAGATGAACCAGGTTCATCCATAGGAACATTGACAATATAATCACATGATAGCAAAGTTTCCTTCCCAAAATAATCCTTGGCAATCGCCATTTCAGCCTTCTTCACTGGAACCCCAAAATGAGTAAGCACAGCTGTCAGAATAAATCCATATGGGATTGCATGAGCTTTTGTTCCATTCACAACTCTATGCAAGAGTTGGATGATGAAAGCTGGCCAATTTATTTGCCTTCCCCTGTACAAGCATTCCATCAAGGTCAGATCCATATAGTTGGCAATGTGCCTTCTTTCTTGTCTGGGCAGCAGATACTTGATGACGAACTCGAAGAATAGCTTGTGTCCTGGCTTCATTTCACTCTTATAGACAGGTCTGGGTTCAATCTCTTTCTTATTATCACCGAAGAACCTGGTGATGTTAATTGCTGAGGCCATCCCATCTAGACAAGGCCATCTTTTCCTTGTGTAGTCCTCATATCCCTCAGCTGGTATGTCTAGAATAACACCCAGTTCTTTAGTCTTATCGTTTTTGACAATCGCATTCCCCATGAATTCTACCAACTCAGCTCTTGCCAGCCTGCCTTCCATACGAAGGACCATGTCCTTCCATCCCTATACCTCTAGAGTTCCCAGCAAGTACTGCATTCCAGGTTAATCTAGATCCTTCATCAGCTTACCCTTCAGAATTGTTCTTTTTCCAAACATGGTAACTCTGTCAGTCACCTTTTCTATTTCCTTCTCCTCCTCTCCACTCCAGTCTGCATCATCATCCTCCTTAGCAACAATTTTTACTTTCTTTGGCTTGGACCTGGTCCTTTTGACTGTGCTTGGAGTTGCAGCGGACACATCATCTGACTTCTTTGAAGAAGCCTTAGCCTGTTTGGGTTTTGGTGTCCTAACCACAGCTGGAGCCAGTTGCTCCTATTGTTGGACCAGGTCCAACATCTCTTCTTCAACAATAACAACCTCAACAGGCTCTCCAACTTCTGCTTTTCCCTTTGCTACCCTCTTCCTCTTTCTCTCTAGCAGAGCCTTTTCTAACTTCTCTTCCTTCTTTCTTATAGAATTTCACGTAGCGCGTACCTTAGGAACAGGTACTTCAACAGATACAACAAATTTCCTTTTCTTTGAAGGAACTGAGGCTGTAGACTTCTTGGACTTTGAAGTCCTCTTTTCTTGAGGTTATATGATTCCCCAAACTTCCTCAATCTTTCAGCCAAAGTTTCTTCCCCGGAAGAAACGTGTTCATCTATTTATTTCATCAATTTCTCCAACCCAGTATCAGCTTCCTCAACTCCACTAGTTCCCCCTAAGATTGTGACATCTTCTTCAAGATTTTCAAGAACGGGACCACATATTGCCAGTGTAGTACCATCCTCTCCCGATCCCCTCACATTTACATCTCCCTCGTTTTCAAGAGGTTTCTCTTTCCCATTTTCTTTGCCTTTTGGGAACTTCAAAATCCACCACAGACCCCACCAACATAAATCGTTGATCAACATTGTTTATTTCAGATATAGCATAAGAATTACCTTTCTCACCACTGGTTGAACCAGGTGCTTCATCTTCATAGGCTGATTTGAATGATTCATTGGACGATTCTGGTGTGGAGCCTTCTTCATCATGCAATAATTCTTCCAAGAATTTGGCTCTTGAACTAGAAGCCACATATTTGCATGCAAGAACTTTTACACGGCGAGGCTTGGGGCTGGGGTAGGGTTTGGTGTGGGTTCTGGGATTGTAGGTTGTTCAGGGGTTGTCGACTTTTCTGGAGACTCGGAACTATACACTGAGGGTGAATTTAAGTCTGATTCATAGTTGCCTCCATCATAATCTCTGTTTGGAGATGAATCAGAAGAAGCTGGTGGGGGTGACGACATGATTTTGAATTGTTTAGAGAGAAGAAAGACAAAAGGCAGTAGAGATTGTGAGTTGAGTGAGTTGAAAAAGGTTCGATTGTTGCTTTATGCACAATGGGTAATGATGTCCTTTTTATAACTTATGGTTGGGGAGATTACAACAGAAGAGTATTAACTCAAGTGGAATTCTAATCGATTCAGATTTGTCATTGATTAGACATTGATTTGACAGTTACTGTCCCCCTAAAACTAGGTTAATCAAGTGAGACGGGACTTCTTGAAACTGGTTCAATATTTGGGTAAGTACTAGAATTGAATTTGAACCATAAATAGATAGAATCCTGCTCATGTATGATTGTACTTGAATTAATACATGTATGGAGATGAGAACGTACCTTGTCAGTTATGCGAACCATCATAGATGAACCAGGTTCATCCAGGTAAAACCCTTTATTTGCCTCAACTTACAAAAATAGAGAAACATCATTAGCAACTAGGGAATCATCTTAATACATGGAAGAAGAGTATGGCAATAAAGACATAATACTGAGCAATGATTAATTATATTAAGTACCTAATTTGAATTTTCTAGCCAAGAAAAAAATTCATTTTTTTTTCAGTTTTTGTTTTTCAATTAGGTGATCTTAATCATCCCTAATTAAAGCATGTTTCTCTCATAATGCTCCCTACTCAGCGCTTTGCTAAATATATCAGCAATTTGATGATCAGTAGCAAAGAATTCGATTGAGATCATTCCCTTTTCATAGTTGTCCCTCAGAAAATGGTGTCTAACATCTATGTGCTTAGTTCTCTTGTGATGAACCGGGTTCTTCGTCATACTAATTGTACTAGTGTTATCACAGTAAATAGGAATGCATCCCATATCTATACCAAAGTCCAGGAGTTGTTTCTTGATCCAAAGCAACTGAGCACATCAAGAGGTTGCAGCAACGTATTCAGCCTCAGCAGTAGACAGAGCTACTGAATTTTGTTTCTTAGTGGCCCAAGACACAAGGCAAGAGCCCAAGAAGTGGGTCATGCCTGAAGTACTTTTCTTGTCAACCAGGAAACTTGCATAATCAACATCAGCATATCCTACAAGGTCAAAATTACAACTTTTAGGATACCTAAGGCATAAATCAGTGGTGCCTTTCAAGTATCTTAAAATTCTCTTCACTGCAGTGAGGTGGGACTCCTTTGGATTTGCCTGAAACCTAGCATATAGTCCCACACTGAATACAATATATGGTCTGCTGGCAGTGAGATATAGTAGAGACCCAATCATTCCTCTGTATACCTTCTGATCAACGGATGAACCGGGTTCATCCACATCCAATTTAGTAGTTGTGGCTATGGGGGTGTCTATTTCCTTTGAATCTTCCATCTTGAACTTCTTGAGGAGTTCTTTCACATACTTTTGTTGATGAATCATTGTTCCATTTGGGTTTTTCTTGCTTTGTAAGCCTAAGAAGAAGTTTAGCTCACCCATCATACTCATTTCAAATTCACTCCCCATTAGTGTAGCAAATTCCTTGCTAAGCTTTTCAGTAGTTGCCCCGAATATGATATCATCAACATATATTTGCACAATCAGAAGATCCTTCCCCTTTTCCTTTAGGAACAAAGTACTGTCAATTTTGCCTCGTTTGTACCCATGTTCCAGCAGAAATTTTGACAATCGCTCATACCATGCTCTAGGTGCTTGTTTGAGACCATAAAGAGCCTTGTCATGTTTATATACATGATCAGGTGACTATTTTCTTTCAAAACCTTGGGGATGTTTGACAAATACATCTTCCTTCAAATATCCATTGAGGAAGGCACTCTTAACATCCATCTGATGGAGACTGAATTACATATATGCAACAAATGCTATAAGAAGTCTGATTGCCTCCAATCTTTCCACAGGAGCAAAGGTCTCATCATAGTCAATTCCCTCTTCTTGACTGTATCCCTGAACAACCAGTCTTGCCTTATTTCTTGTAACAATTCCATCCTCATAGAGCTTGTTCCTGAAAACCCACTTGGTGCCAATTACTGATCTGTCTAGTGGCCTGGGTACCAAGTGCCATACTTGACTCCTCTCAAATTGATTCATCTCTTCTTGCATGGTAGTTAGCCAGTCAGCATCTTGTAGGGCTTTACCAATGTTCTTTGGTTCGATTAAGGATAGGAAGGCATCAAACGCACACAGAGTTTTCAAGGAAGCTCTTGTTTTTATTCCGGATGACAANTGTTGTGGAACAGGATCAGGGCCAGGATTCACATGTTGAGTTCCCCCTGTCATGTTGCTTGGGGTAGTTGGACCTGGTCCATCACCTGTTCCATCTTCCATGGCCGCTTCAATGTGTTCACTGCTTCTCACCAGTCCAAGCTCCTCATCTTCTGGTTCTTGTATCTCAGAAAGAGTTTTAGTTTCATCAAATATAACATGCACACTCTCATCTACACACATAGTTCTTTTATTGTACACTTTATAGGCTTTACTATGTGATGAATATCCCAAGAATACTCCCTCATCACTTCTGGGATCAAATTTACCTAAGGAATCTTTGCCATTATTGTGCACATAGCATTTACATCCGAAAGCCCTAAGATGGGATATGTTGGGCTTTCTTCCTTTGAGTAATTCATAGGGAGTCTTCTCTACCAGTGGCCTGGTCATGCATGTATTGATTATATAGCACGCAGTTTTTATTGCTTCTGCCCAGAAGTTGTGTGGTAGTTTGCTAGAAAGAAGCATGGTTCTTGCCATGTCTTCAAGATTTCTATTCTTTCTTTCCACAACCTTATTTTGTTGTGGGGTTCTAGGGGCAGAAAAGTTATGATTGATACCATATTCATCACAGAACTCAGCAAATTTAGCATTTTCAAATTCAGTCCCATGGTCAGATCTTATTGATGCTAGTTGATGTCCTAACTGATTTTGAGTTTTCTTAACAAATGTGATAAACATATCAAATGCTTCATCCTTAGATGCCAGAAATAAGGTCCACGTGAACCTTGAGTAATCATCAACTAACACCATCACATATTTCTTACCACCTCTGCTCAGGGTTCTCATTGGACCACACAGATCCAGATGAACTAGTTCCAACGCCCTGGTGGTACTGACCATTTTCTTACTTTTGAAAGAAGATCTTACCTGATTCTCCCATGCACATGCCTCACAAACATTGTCTTCCTTGAACTTAATGTTAGGGAGTCCTACCACTAAGTTCTTAGAGACTAGCTTGTTAAGTTGAGTCAGACTTGCATGACCAAGTCTTTTGTGCCACAGGAGGGGATCACTGTCCAACACACTAAGGCAAGTGAGTTCATTGTCAGACAGTGTGGACAAGTCAATGACATAGATATTGTTCATTCTCCTTCCCTGCAATACAATCTTGTCAGTAAGCAGATTTATCACAAAATATTTTGTGGAGGTAAAAGCGACAAGATTACCTCTGTCACATAGTTGTGACACACTGATTAGGCTATATTTCAAGCCATCTATCATATACACATGTTCAATTGAACGTGTGTCATCTTTACCTACCTTGTTGACCCCTATAATTTCACCTTTCTTTCCGTTTCCGAAGGAGACATTTCCTCCTTTGAGGTTTTCAAGTGAAAGGAACTGTTCCTAGTTCCCTGTCATATGCTTAGAGAAGCCACTGTCCAAAAACCAAATTAGGTTGCTTCCCTTCACTTGTACCTACAAAATCAAATCAAGGGTTAGTTTTAAGAACCCAAACTAGTTTGGGTCCTTTTCTATGAGAGAATGGATGAATCAGATTTTTTCTGGCCCAGTTTGGTAGCCAGTTCTTCTTTTTAATGAATCTCTCATTTTTCTGACTGGCCTGCTCTTTTACAACACACTCATATTTGTAGTGGCCAGTCTTCCCACAATGGGTGCACATTTTATTTTCAGGGAGAGTGAGATACTTGCTTTTAGGATCCCATTTAGGCAATTGACTCCCAAAACCAAGCCCTCTCCGATTGCTACTGTGATTCTCTTGAAGCCAAGTTAATGCATCAGAAGACTTATTCCATTTGCGTGTTCTATCAAATTCATGTTTGACTTTGCCAAG